>JAQBSW010003222.1:0-87009 GCA_029291075.1 Eudiplozoon nipponicum
GCTACGTCAACAAGGCATCTGTAAACGATCTAGCTCACCTTTTGCGTCGCCTGTGGTAGTAGTACCAAAGAGTGAACCAGAAACATTCAGAGTGTGTGGGGATTATCGTATTCTCAATTCCTGCACACAGTCTGATTCGTATATCCTACCAAATCCCGCCGACCTACTCAGATCTGCTATCGGTCATGCTGTGTATTCCAAACTTGACTTGGTAAAAGCATACTATCAAGTACCAATGGACAAAGACTCAATAGCATATACTGCACTCAGATTCACCGGAGGTGGCACACACGAATATCACTATATGCCTTTCGGTCTCAAGAATGCCTCGCAAACATTCCAACGCGTTATGGACGAAATACTAGATGGTCTACCATTTGTAATTCCATATTTAGACGACATCCTGGTATTCTTCAACACAATGACCGAACATATACAACTTATTTAGATACTGCTCACACGTCTATCAGACTATGGCCTCCGACTATATGGCAACAAATGCGTCTTTGCACAGAAATCAATTGAATTCCTTTGTCATCAAATTTCCGAAGAAGGCATGATACATATACCTGCTAAGTTTTGTGTTATTGAAGATCTACAGCCTCCAACCACCGTTCGAGCATAAAGACGATTCTTGGGCAAGATGAAATACTATTCTCGATTTGTACCCTGCCTTGCCAAGATTCTGCCACCTCTTCACAAATATCTCGTACCAGAAAGCCGTTTTGTCAATAAATCACAACCGATTCAGCTCAACGTGCAGGACTCGCAGGCTCACGAGGATGCCAAAAGAGCATTATGCAAAGCGACCATGCTACACTCCCCTGATTGGTCTCAACCTTTTGAATTGATAATTGACGCATCAGACGTTGCCATAGGCGCAGTACTTCAACAGTCCATCAATGGCATAGACCAACCTATCGCCTTCTATTCGCAAAAACTACAACCTCACGTGACGCGATATGATACATTAGGCAAAGTGTTACTCGCAATCTACCGGTCGATCCTACATTTCCACACCTATCTGGATGGCCGAAAGTTCAAGATCTACACAGACCATCTTCCTCTACTTCCGATGCTCAGAGAAAAGAAAGAGTATTTATATTCACGACGTGTCAACTCACAACTTACACGAATACACGAGTACGAATATGAAGTCACTCGTGTCAAAATATCAGAAAATGTGGTCGCAGACTCCCTAAGCCGTCCTGCGGAACTTTTCGCCTCAATCTTGTGTCCTTCACCTATAAGCACTCAGCAATTGCAAGCAGCTGAGCAAGATGATCCATCAAATCGGAAATTTAATATCAATCGCCTGAAAACATTTGGTTATGATGGAACTCTGCTGCAGTGTGAAATAACTGGCGTGGGCCCTCGCCGTTTATACCTGAAAAACTCCGCCACACGATCTCCGATTTTTACCATTCAATAAGCAACCCATCTGGCAAAGATTCAGTGGAAATTCTATCCAGAACGTACTTTTGGCCTGGCATGCGGCGAGATGTCAAGAAGTGGTCAAAACAATGTCTAGCGCAGAAGAAAATTGGCGTGCGGCTTTATCGAAAGAACTCCTAGCAATGCTTACAAGACCTCGTGAGCCGATCAAATGTTGTTCCACTGAAATTGTATTTGGCTAATGTCTACGGCTGCCTGGCGAACTATTCCGAGCATGCTCTGAAACCGCAATAACGATGAACGATCCGGCATTTCTGTTTCCCCTTCGCAGTTATCAACAATATTACACGAAGATTCGGCTGATCTGTCCTACACGTCAGCAACATGGTCCAATATATAAATGAATAGATTTTGATAGCTGCAAATGGTTCTATGTCAACAACGACATGGATAACAGGATTCTAGTCAAACCAAAGCACAGCCTTTATCGGGTGTTAAATTGACGTCAGAATTAAATTATTTTGGGGATTAATAGCAAAGCTGAAGTTGTTTCCAAACACAGATTATCCCCGTCCGACGTTGATCTAAATGACCCGCTGTTCCACGACGTTGACATATCAAGCTGCGAAGAAACGATTGTTCCACCTCCAGACAGTTTTGATTACCACGGGATGACGCCCGACATCTCACCAGCAACAGAGCCAACTGACGCCGTCACGCCGTCGCGAGATATAGAGGAACCAGAGTCAGTGTCGACAGAGCCTACATCAGTGTTTACTCGTTACGGCAGAGCCATAATATTTCCTGTAAGGTAAGCCCTCTACATTGTGTACTAATTTTCATTTTCGGGGGGGGGGTGTATGCAACACGCGGCTCAGCGTTACAACCCAACAAATATAGTTCTCTTTAAGGTAAAATGGCCTAATTCTGGTTTTACACAATATTTCTCTTAACTGTGATTTTAGAAACAATCTCTGTTAGTTTCAAGCAAGTTTAATTGTGATTTCTAGTATTGCAGTTTTAATTGTAAGTAATAGGGTTTCGTTTGATAAAAATACACACCCGCACGCAAAATGCAGGTAACATGCAATGGATTTATCTGAATTAACGCTCAAACCAAGAATTTACTTGTTTTGTATGTCTTAACCATTTTTATTTAACTACTAACAGCTTAATTAAGACTCTCCTGATTCATATTGTAGATATTTCTCAGTTATTTATCCTTAACCCTACAGTTCAGTGGATTTATGTGATTTAACACTCAAATCTTAGCATACAGTGGATTAATTATTTGTGGTGCTTATTGTGATAACTTTTACACGATTCTTTTCTTTGCTTAATAACATTTCAATTAATAAAACAATGACTTGATGCTGTAGCCTTCTTACATCACCCTTCGGGAAAGGACCATGGATTAAGCGTGAACACGGATGGTAATAATAGCTACCAGATATTATGTAGGAGGATAATTTCGCACTAAATAGACGAGTAGCTCGCAGAACCTCTTACATTAACTACAAAACCCCTTACAATAGAATTACTTTTGGTGACTAAAGCACACATTTTTGGAGATTATCGACTGAATGATCGAGGGGATCTCGATTGGTGTTTGTATTGATTTAGACGGTGTTGATCCGCGGATTTGTTTCTGTGTCTATGACATATCTTTTATAGATTTTTGTCAAATCTGAAATAGATCTCTCCAAAGAGGATAGCCTAACGTCATCAGATGTGGACTGATGAATGGGCACTGAGCTAACTTAGAATTCAGGAAAGTCATATTTGAAAGAAACTTACATAACATTTAAAATAAGTACAATTAAATGACATAAAGGGAATTTAAAAATTACTCTAAAACATACGTGCCATTTTAATTTAAAATTGTAGTAACAAGGCGCTTACAAAGATCTGCTTTCAACGTTTGAACAAAAATTGAGCGCAGAATACGTTCAAAAAGCACGCAGGCAAAACAATATCCGACAGATTGAACCTGAGAATTCATTGACGTAAAATTATTCAAAACTTGTCACAGATTAAGCACAATATAAAAGACAGAATGACCCGGTTATAAATTCTGCATATTAGATATGCTTCTATAGGTTGTTTAATACTCACAAATAACTCCTATCCAACAAAATTTGTGGATCAAAAATTAACTTCATGATTTGCATTATCAAAACAAGTGTAACGACACAAAACAATTCGCTGACATATTGCGTAAATTAAATTAAATTCAATTTACGCGGCACCAATGAGAAACAAGAAAAATTTTCCGTTGACCAATGACGTGCGAGCTTTCGTTTTCAAGGCTCTTTAAGCACGGTGAATTTATCATGCAAGTCAGATAACACGTTTGCGTTTTGCTGTGCGTTACGGGTACGTGCTCTCTGCTATCGTCACCTACGCTGACTTTTTGGGTTGCTACACACACATTGGCAATTTCAGTCACGCCAATCTTGTTGCTATACAACTAGTGAGACGGAGCAACATCCACAATTGATCCTTTCAGAAAGCCAGTTACCGCAAAACTTCAGCGAGATTACTCTGCTACTCCCTCGCAACGGACGTCAACACCACAACTAAAGGAATAACAACCAAAGTCAACCAGAGCTGGTCTCGTGTCTAGGAGTACTTCTAGACACTACTATACACAATTGCCGAAGAACGCAAAACCTGCCCTAATAAGGGCCCCCGACAGTATTAACTCAGCCATCCTTGGAACCTAACTGACTTTGTAACGCGTACGGCATTTAAATGAAGCTGGGGCGTTTACAAAATTGGTGACCGTGCCAGGATACTGAGAACTGTACTGTTTTTCTGAGTCATTAGTAAACTTTTAGTATAAATTTAATCGACTGTATATTTTCATTTTTATTGGGAGTACAGTAAATTGACATTTGCGTATACGTTTGGAGTTACAGGTCATTCAGCCAACCCCAGTGCATTATTCAGCAGAGATATCAGTGGCTCTTCGAGAACACAAGTCGCTTTTCGATCTTAGCAAGTCAGAGCTACGAGTCCCCAATACAATGCACCATATCGTCACAGAAGCACAACCCATTGCATTCAAGAAGCGACCGCTAGCTACTGCTAAACTGAAAGATGCCCAAGAAGAATTTTCAAGGCTGTTGAAAGAGGGAATTATCAGACCATCAAAAATTTAATGAGCGTTACCAATGCACTCAGCCTCCAAATCAAACGGATCGTACAGAACCTATGGAGATTACGGCAAGTTAATTTCAGGGACAAAATCTGATACATATCCTATTCCCAATATTAACACCCTACTTGAAAAACTCAACTGCAGCAATTACTTCTGTCTTTGACCTCAGACAAGCCTACCACCATATCCGGTAGCACAAGAAGTTATTGAAAGACTGCGGTCATCACTCCATTTGTCATTTTCGAAAATCTTTTCATGCCTTTTGGACTTAAATGGGCTACACAGATATTTCAAAATTCATGGACAACACACTTTGCGACGGCTCCGCTTATTGTATGTAATAACTCGATGACATAATGGTATTCAGTCCAGACTTAGAATCTCATGCGAAACATCTACGAAATGTCCTCTCACGCTTATCCAACCACGGACTCAAGATCAACTGTGACAAGACGCAGATTGTAACGACATCCCGTGGACATCTTAGGGCATCGTATCACGGCCCAAGGTATTCAACCGTTGCCGTCAAAGACGAATTCAATCAAGAATATCACGTCACCAAGGACTGTTGAGCGATTTGCAGAAAATCCTGGGAGTACTAAACTATTATCGCAAGTTCCTTCCAGGCCTTTCAAGACAACTTTATCCTTTGTGCAGGCACCTGCGGAACCGAAAAGAACTTAGCAAGAATTCCATCATTGCTTGGTCATCCAAAGACGAGGAATTACTTCGACTTGCAATCAACTCGTTAGCAAATGCCACAATGCTAACGCATCCAGATTTCGAAAAGCCATTTCTACTCACGACAGATGCTTTTGAATTCGCTATTGGAGCCACTTTGGAACAAGAGATCGACGGAGTTCGGAAGCCTATCAGTTTCTATTTGCGTACTCTCCAACCAGTTGAAACGAGATACGCCACTTTCGGTTGAAAACTCCTCGCCATCCACGACGCAGTGCGCCATTTTAACATCATCATTGGCAGTAGCAGATTTGTTATTTTTACAGATCATGTACCATTAGTTAGCGCACTTCGAAACTTAACTCCATTTATCGCCAAGTACCCTGCCAGAGTGGAAAGACAGCTTTTACATCTAAGCCAATAGCATTTTGACACCTTTCACGTCAAGGGCGAACGAAACTTCATTGCAGATGCTCTTTCCAGGCCAGAAGTCTCGCTACAACCACCTTCGCCGTCGCCATTCACTGTTAACTCCGTGACACTCAGTGAACCTGCACTAAAGCCATCCCTCCTGAAAATGGAACAGCGCGGTGACATTTGCATTCAAAGATCAGTAGCCCGCCACCCAACCAAGTTCATATGTTGTCTCTGGGAAGGCTTACCAATTGTTTACTTAACGAGTACGCAGCCCAATAAGCCAGTTCTGCCGACCAGCCTTCACAGAAAAGTTTTCGACTCAATTCACTTAATTTCTCACCCAGGAAGCAAAGTGACTGTCCGACTTCTCACAGATTGTTTCTGGGGTCACAGGCTTAAACAGAACGCTTGACGATGGGTCTCTGAGTATGCCGTTTGCCAGAAAAACAAGATCACACGACACACTCGTTTTAAGTTGCAACATTTCCGAACTACTTCTCGCCTACCCATCGTCCACATCGACATAGTTCATCTGACAAAGGTTCAAGATTCCAGCTACCTTCTAACTATGATTGATAGATCTACACGGTGGCCTGCGGCATTACCGCTTGGCATCATTTCTGCAGACAAAGTAACTAACGGTTTAATCTCTGCATGGATATACAATTATGGTGCTCCCAATGAGGTGATTACTGACAGAGGCACTTACTTCTCATCGGATCGTTTCAAAACCACCTTGCGGTACATTGGATGCACCTTACGCCAGACGACTGCTTACTATTCCCAATCTAACGGTATGGTAGAGAGAATGCATAGGGAACTCATAGCTGCTTAAAAATCCTCGTTCATTAGTGGCAACTGGGTCGATGCACTACTTTTAGTTCTGCTTGCCATGCGTTTACGTACTCCTGAATCCATTAAAACGTCTGCGTCACAACTCTTGTATGGCATGGAACTACGCCTGCGTAGTCAGCTCCCACGTATACTACCCGCACAGTATGACTCACAAAACGAATCTACCCACCTCCGACTTCATTTCGGTAATATGTCGGCACAGCAGCCGAGGCATACGCCTCGTCCAGCCTTCGTTCACCCGCAGCTGCAAAGCTGCAAGAGAGTACTCGTTCGTAACTACACTGCTGTTGCACCACTACAACCCAAGTATCGCGGTCCTTACCAGATTTTGCTCAGTCAGCCAAAATACTTCATTATCATGCAAGGTGCGACAACTACATCAGTATACAGAGACAGGTTGAAACCGTTTATCGAAGCGCCTGATCCTGACAGCATTCAACCTTCTACACACGTCTCAGGCTCCATCTGCCTACAATCTCAATCTAGCAAAAGCTTGCTTTGCATAACGCGTAATTGATATTTTTAAACATTAATTTTCGTTATTCTACGCATTAAAAATTTAAAACTTTACACGCACCACTTGCGCCCTATGTCACGCCACGTGGCCTATGAATCCACATGATTCATGTTATTTTTCACACCTGTCTTACGTGGCATAACCAGCTTTTTTGGCTAACAACTTTGTAGCATTTTGGAACAATCCTGGTTTTATGCCATCTCTGAGGCAATGCTCGAGTACATATATTTTTTATACTGTTACCTTTGATTTTCACGTATATATTTTTACATTATAACGTATGGATCACACCTGAGCTCACACTGCCTATTTTGGTATGACCGGCTACTTAGCACTGGCGCTTTCGTGTAGAAACACTACGTAGTTATCAGCTTCGTATCATGGTACAGGTAACTTTCAATGCATATATCAACTTCATAAGTTGCACAGAGACCACTCTACTAATATCATGACCACAACATCGAACACACACTTATTCCTTTGGTCGTATACAAACACATTGACTACGATCCAGCCTGCCTAGGTTTTAACTTAAACCTGGCAACTTCAGTGGCGATCTATCTTGAAATCCACACGCTGCGGCTCCCAAATCTTACATTGCTCTATTTTGCCTCAAGCGGTATGACCGGCCACTAGAGCTAACAATTTGTGTAGCAATTTCTAGTGGTTGCCTGGCATCATATCATTGTTGAAGCAACCAACAAGCATACTTCAGCCCAGCATTTTTTTTGAGATGAAAGTGATGTAACGACACCAAGCAATTCGCCGGCATATTGCGTAAATTAAATTCAATTCAATTTACGATGCATTTAGGAGAAAAAAGCGAATCTTGCCGTTAACCAATAGTGTGCAAGTAGCCAATCAAGGTTGTTTAAGCACGTTGAACTTACCATGCAATTCATTTATTGCGTTTGTCTTCTACTGTGCGTTTCTCCAACGTGCTGTCTGCTATCTTCACATACGTCGATTTTTGTGCTTGCTTCACACACATTGACAATGTCAGTCACGCCAATATTGTTGCTGTACAACTAGAGAGACGAGCCAGTTACTACAGAACTTCAAAGAGTTTACTCAGCGAGATTTCAACGCCACAACAGAAGGAACCACAACCCAAGTCAACCAGAGCTGGTCTCAAGTGTATAGAAATACTTCTGAAGACTGCTACACTAATTGACCTTCTCGGCATTTGCCAGAGTACGCAAGATCGGCCCTGTTAAGTGCCCCTCAAAAGTACTAACTAAGTCTTCCTGGCACTCTGACTAACTTTCTAATTTCGTACGACATTTACTTGAAGCTGGGGCATTTACAAAGCCCCGACTAGTGCTTTGCATCGTTATTAAAATACAAAATATAGCTTCGGATAGATAAGTTACTACTGGAGCCCTTAAATTGAGAGAGAGTCATTCACCAACAAATGCGTTGAGAGGTTTTGAGTGTAAGCAGTGTATTTATTTCCAGAATTCCTTCTAAACTATATTTATTTGTGTCTTGTTCGTTTGCTGGTGATCCGTTGAGAAGTTGCACGTGGAAAAGTGGTATTAACAAAGCAGAATGTGTTAGTTGACGTTTGAAGTCCTTGACAAATCTTTTTGAAGGTCTGCGGCATCACTAAGAAGGATGATACACGTAGAAATCCGCTTAATATATGATCGATTACGTAGGACTGAATGTGCACCAAGAAGAAGACTAGCTGAATTATTTACACAGTGTTGTAAACACTAGTACAAAAGTCTGCGTAGATAGTCAGAGAAGCAGAGAATTTAACAGCAATTAGAGGTGGAGAGCACAGGAGAATGTGTTGTATGGTGATTGCATCGCGCTTATCTATATGAGAAGTCGCATGTAATTGGTCAATGGAATTTTGCGTGTTCTTATTTGTCCAGAGTAATAAATTTGAGTTTAAATTTTACAAAATGTCGGCAAGATAATTTGAGCTGTTACACCATTTTCCTCTCTGAGAAAAAGAAATAAAAGAAAAAAATGCTCCTGGCGAGGCTTCACTATTAATGTAGGGTTATGTCCGAACTCAGTTATAAACTGGTTCTTATTATCCCTATAGGTTAACAAAAATTTATCGTAATACTCGGCTGGTGCATACCGTTAATTAACTCAACAATGATATGATGCCAAATACCCAGTAGCAATTGCTACTAATATTAGATACTGTTTGTAGCAGAGGACTAATGTATATGCAATTGTGTATTACGTGTTGTGCACCTAGTAACAAATTAGTTTAATTATGACCAGAAGGATAAACCAAACACAACATGAACGGAAAGTATAATCTTATGCACATTCCTTTTATTGTTTACTGGCGAATTATCAGTAGGAGCCGATATTACGCCCTTTATCCACTATATATTTGGGTGAGAAATGTGGGAAATAGAACAGTATTATCCCAGATTCCCAACCCAAATATCGAGTTGGTAAAGGATGTAATAACGGCTCCTACTGATAAATCGCCAGTAAGCACGAAACGAATGTGCACGAGATTATACTTTCCGTTCATGCTGTCTTGGTTTACTCTACTGGTCATAATTGAACTAATTTGTGACTAAATGCACAGCACCTAATAAATAAGTGCTAGAAAAATTGTGAGCTGTAGTTGTCAGTCATACAGCATGAAGCGCAATGGAGCAGTCTTTATAGGTTTTGAGAGTCGCAGCGCGAAACTTGCAATGTGAATTACAACTGAAGTTTCCACGTTTAAGGTAAAGGCTCAGAAGGCTGAATTGCTGTCAACGGGAGTTAAATACGACCAAAGGAAATTGTGTTTGCTTGACGTTATTGTCCATGATAAGTGTTAGTGAATGAGAACTTTGTAACTGATAAAGTTGTGATGTGAATGATAGTTTCCTTTACTATAATATAAAACAAAAGACTAGTTAATGTTGCTACACAAAACATTAGCTTTAAGTGTATGATCATATCCAAACAAGGAAGTGTGGGCTCAGACGTGATCCATACGGTGCAACAGTATTGTGTATAGAAAATAAATAAAAATCCAATGTTAAAGAGAAAAAGTGTAGTCTAAAATTGCCGCAGAAATAGCATAATACCGATGCACTGTTCACAAGCGCCAAACAATTGTTAGCTAAGAACAGCTGGTTATATCACTTGAGACAATCAAGTATAAAATAGGAACCAGTTGATCCATGAGATGATCACGTCACTTAAAATAGGACGCAAGTTTACGCTGATAGGTAGAATAATGAAAAATTCATGGAAAAACTTTCTCTTGGTTATACATAATGCTAAGTACTTTATTACTTGATTTAGATTGTTGGCGTGTAGTAGGCTGTATATCGAAAGAATCAGGAGGTTCGATAAAAGATTTCAGTCTGTCCACATTTACCGGAGTAGGTATCATACCTTACATGATAATAAAATATATATGATGTCTGATGAACATCGGATAACGACCACGATACTTGAGTTGCCGTTTTGCAACAACATTGACGTTGCGAACGAGAACTTTCTTGCAACTGTGGAGCTGCGGATAAACAAATACTGTGCGAGGAGCATGTCTTGGCTGCTGGACAGACATATAAATATAGTAAGGTCAAAGGCGAGAACCTTAGATTAATGGGCCATCTTATGACTAGGTAGGTGTAGATCCATGCCATACAAGTGTTGTGAAGCAGGCGTTCTAATAGATTGTCGTATATGGGAACACATAGCAAGTAGGACTAAAGGTAATGTACCGACTCAGTTGCCATTAATGGACGAAAATGGTAAAGCTGCTTTGAGTTCACTACGAATTCTCGCTCCCATAAAGTTAGACTGAGTGTTAGGAAGTAATTTGACATAAAGTGCATCCCACGAATCGCAAGGTAGTTTTAAATCAATCGGATGAGAAGAAAGTACCTTTATGAATAATAATCTCGTCCTGAATACCAAAATGTGCAATGCATTCAGAAATAAAACCATTACTGACTTTAACTGCAGAAATGGTGCGAAGTGGTAAAGTGGCAGGCCATTGGGTGAAACGATCAATCGTAGTCAGTAGGTAGCTAAAACGTTGAACTTGAGGCAGATGAATTATGTCGATGTGAACGATGGCTAAGCGTGACATTGTTGGGAAATTTTTCAACGTATAATAAGTGTTCCGAGTGATTTTGTTCTTTTGGCATATGTCACATTTAGAGACCCATCGCCTAGCTTTCTGACTGAGTCTATGCTCCCAGAAATGATTCTGTATTAAGTTTGACAGTCGCCTTACTACCTGTGTTCCTTTGTTGATCTGCTAACCCATGAAAAAGCGAATGGGTGAACCTTTCCAGGGTCGGCATAAGAACTTGGTTGGATGACGAGCTATAGATCTTTGAATATGAGTGTCACCGCGCTGTTCTGTTTGTACGCATAATCGTGTTAGTGCAGGTTCACTGAGAGTGACGGCGTTAACTGAGAATAGCAAAGGCGAAGGTGATTGTTGCGAGCCGTCTGGCCTGAAAAGTGCGTCTGCAATATTATTTTATTTGCTTTTTACATTAAAAATGTCGAATTTTCATTCGCTCAAACGTGACAGCTGTTTTTCTATTATGTCAGGTTGTTTGCAACGGTTGAAGTTTTATTTTGTAGTAGGCTATCTAGTAGTCCATAATCGGAAAAAACAAAAAATCTGCTGTAGCATATGATGCTAATGAAGTGATGCACTACAACAAGGATAGCGAGGAGTTCTCGACGGAAAATATCGTATCTAGTTTCTACTGGTTGTAGAGTACGCGTGTAAAAACTAATAGGCTTCCGAAATTTGCCAACTGTCTAGACCAAATTTGATTGTCAATAGAATCTAGTCACAAACTGAATAGTCAATCAATTTGTAATTAATAAATACATAACGAAATGGAGAAAATCTGAAAAATACAGAACTCAAATTGAGTTAAAATTCAAGGGAGTGACGAGTGATGAATATTTTTAATGTAACACTAGTTGAAGTACATACCAGATTTAGTAGAAATGATTAAAATATTAATGACAGTGCGTTCGAGAAAGCAGTTTATTAATATATTTTACAAATAAATATTACCAAATTGAATTATTGCTACTTGAATTTTGACAACTTATAATTTTGATTATAAAAATAACATTTAATGATAATGTTTAACAAAAGATTGTAGAAAACTAAGATATGACATGATAAAACACTTGTAAATTATGCCATATATAACCTTGTAAGAGGTTTTGTAGTTAATGTAAGAGGTTCTCCGGGCTAGTTGTCTTTTTAGTGAGGTTATACCATCCTACCTAATACCTGGTAGCTGTTATTAGGATCCGATTCATGGTTAATCCCTGGTCCTTTGCCGAAGGGTGATGTGAGAAAGCTCAGACAAATATAATTGTTTTATTGAACTCAATTTTGCAGAGCAAAGATAAAGATCATATAAAAGTAGTCACAATAAGCACAAAATATAAATCCAAGTTTTCCTTTGTCACAAAAATCCACGTTATGCTAGGTTTTGAGTATTATATCACTTAAATCCACTGCACTGTAGGGTTTTGGATAAACGATTGGAAAATACGCAAAATATAAATACATAAAGTCTTAATTGAGCTGTTAATGGTTATGTAGAAATTTTTAGATCACCCAAAATATATAAATCCTGGCTTTGAGCGTTAAGTCCCATAAATACACTGCATGTTACTGGTGTATCACGCGCGGGACTCTATTTATTAAACAAAACCCTTGTAGCGACACAAATAAATTGCCGACATATTGCGTAAATTAAATTCAATTTGATTTACGTTGCACCAATGAGAAACTTGCCGTTAACCAATAGTGTGCAAGTAGACATATATTACTATGGCATGGCTATTTAAGCACGGCAAATTTACCATGCAGTTCACCTGTCGAGTTTGCCTTCTGCTTTGCGTTACGTGTGCGTGCTATCGGCTGTCATCACCTACGCTGAATATTGGATTGTCTTCACCAATAATTTGCAACATCAGTGGCACCAATCTTGTTGCTGTACAACTAGCAAGACGAGCCAATTAATGCAGAACTTCAACGAAGTTTCCACATCCAGATAACAACGCAACAACAGAAGGAACCACAGCTCAAGTTAACCCAAGGCTCTAGGACATCTTCACACTGAAGGACCTTTCTTGGCATTTGCCGGAGAACGCACAACCGGCCCTGTTAAGGGCCCCTATCAGTACATAACTCTATATTTATGGCACTTTAACCTAGTTTGTAACGTCGTTCGGCATTTACTTGAAGCTAGGGCGTTTACAACCTATTAATTACAATTAAATTTTCAGTTCAAGAAATCTCAATTAAAACTGCTTGAAACTAGCAGAGATTGTTGCTAAAATCACAGTTACGAGGAATATTGTGTAAAAGCAGAATTAGCCCATGTGTCAAAATTCAACTTCGTTGGGTTGTAACGTAGAGCCACGTGTTACAACCTATCCATAAATAGTAAAGCTAATATAAAGGCTATGTAAATAACTGCCAGATTAATAAAAATAAAATAAAAGTGTATAGCAAATGCCAAATTGACTTGAAGGTCTTGTCAAATAGTTAATTTCTGCGAGGAACAGCTCTTATCATAAATACGAAATAAAATATGTCACACTGTTGTACCTTAGTCGAGTTTTAAAAATTATCTCACGTTTATATAAAGAAAGAAACCTAACTTGTAAAAGCGAATCAGAGTTAAACAAATTGAAATGGCTAGAATAGCCAAATTTATACATTAAGAATGAGTTTTTCTGCATTAAAACAAAATGTATTTTAAAACGTTTACCTGTAGCCGGCATAACGCAATTATTGGGAATTAATATTAGCAATAAAAGGTTCACTAACACAATGAATTATATGCCAACATAAAAAACGCGATTGGAATTGCTGAATACAGCACGGTCAAAATTGACCGTGCTCTAGACGGTAACAAAATAAAATACTGTTAAAACAAAGTTAATATCTAGGCACAAAAGCGCCTTAACAGTATAGTTTTGAGTTACAGATAAACAATCAATAGCACACAAATATATAAATCCTGGCTTTGACAGCTTAGACACAGTAATTCTCTTCATGCTACTGGCGTGTTACGCGTGGGTGTGTGTTGTTTTTAAACAAAACCCCATTAATTATAAATAAAATAGCAGCTCAAGAAATCTCAATTAAAACTGCTTGAAAATAACAGAGATTGTTTTTAAATCACATTTAGGAGAAAGGCAGTTTAGAACCAGAATTTGCACATGTGAACCAAAGGTGAACCGGATCTGATTAAATTCAGACTCGTTGGGTTGTAACGCGGAGCCGCGCGTTATTGCTCTGCCGTAACGAGTAAACACTGATGTTAGCTCTGCTGACACTGACTCTGGTTATTTTATCTCACGCGGCGGCATAACGGCGTTAGTTGGCTTTGTTGTTGGTGTACACAGCATGACCGATAGCAGATTTGAGAAGGTCAGCTGTACTTGGCAGGCTGTACGAATCAGACTGTGCGCAAGAATTGTGAATAAGATAATCCCCGCACACTCTGAATGTTCCGGGTTCACTCTTTGGTACCACTACCACAGGCGACGCAACTGGCGAGCTGGATCGTGCACAGATGCCTTTTTGATGTAGCATGGCGAATTATTGCTCGGCGGCCTTATGGTTGTGTAATGCCAATGGATGATGAGGAAGTGGCTTCAATAAGGTGTTGCGATGAGCTGTGATGGGACGCTACCTATTGAGATCGGACATAAAGGAGATATGTTTGAAAATCTCTTCAAGTCTCTTTAGAACATTGTCCAGTTGTGGAACTGGAGAATTTAGCTGAATGGATGAGAATGCTTTGGCGCGAGTCGTGTGTTTGAGCGCTGATGATAGTAATTGATCGTCAGCAGTGCGTATCTCTTGTGTTCTTGGACGAATGGTAAGGTCGAAGTGTTCGAGAAAGTCAAGTCCAATGATGTCTCTTGTCGTATTGGCTATGATGAAAGGATAACTGAAAAATCATTTTGAGTTAGAGAACGAGATTGCAAGTATTCGTACCCGAAACCTCGCTATCCTGGAACCATTGCGCAGGTAAGACTGCTGGTTTTGACTGGGTGGGTGGGTTCAAAATATTCGTGGTGGAGTAAGCTGACGTCTGAACCAGTGTCTATGAAGAATAATTCGCCAGAGTTTGAGTCACGGAGGAGAAAATTTGTTGATGCTGGAAAATGTCGATGAGGCTTTTTAGAGGCCTTTGGGCGTTTGAAGCATCACTTGACTGGAGCCGTCACAGTAAAGACAATAGTTTGATTGCGCTCTATCGCAAAAGCAACATGCATTGAGCCAGAAGACGTCTGGTGGCCAACAATCTTGGGGTGTTCAGCCTCTACTGCTGCGGAACAGCCTGACCCCCCAAGTTTTCCGAACCCTCCATGGGCGAAACATCCTGAGTTCTTGAAGGTGACCGCGCCCATCTGCAGCCATTTCTCAGGCAATAGCGCGTTAAGTGACCATATCTGCGATGATTCGAACACTATTAGGTCGAAGGCTCTGGAACTGTGGCTCGGCCTCTGGACGTCGAATTCCTGGTGCTGATTCGGGACGGTGGTCGGCGCTGGGCACGCCTGCTCTGGTCGCGCCTATGGTGTACGGCATCGATTGAGGCCGAATTTGGCATGACGGTGAGTCTCTCGAGCAGGTTGATGAGGCGTTCATTGATGACATTAGTTTGGGCTGATGATGCTGGAGAATGAGGCTCGAACAGGCCTGATGCGATGTAACCTGGCTTTGAGGCATGTGAGCTGCAGTGATGTTTCTTCCACCCCTTGTCTAGACGTGATGACAGTATATCGTCTTGCAATTCAATAGAGTCGCGCAGGAATATGGCCGTTTCTTGCAGTGCCGGAGGAAGCTTCTGTATGAATAGTCGCATCAAGATTTCCTTGGGCAAGTTGAATTCAGAGGCTTTCTGCTCCATCTCCCTGTATAGCTCAGAAGGCGTGCGGCTACCTAGGGACATCTGGCTCATCAATTCTGTACGCCTGTATTCCCGATCTGGTGTCAGGCGCTGTTTGACGGCGCGTTGCAGGCTCTGCCATGGTTGCAAACATGTGCCCTCTGTTTATTGATGCAGGATTTCTTTGAGTATGCGTCTGCAAGAAATTGGTATTTTGTCCCATGCCCTCAAAAAGATGGACCCTCCTCTGTTATATTGGACACCTTGGCCAATAAATTAACATCGTCAATCCACTCGTCAAGGTAGTCTGGATCGTATTGGCATATCTTGCACTGGGTCCATGAGGTGGTGCGGTTTGTTGCTGGGCTCGCCAACAGGCTTCCTGTATTTCCTGAGCTGAACGTATGTGTTTTTCAAATTAATTTTGTTTTAATACCGTTCTTGTTGAAACAATTGCGCTAACTTGCCACATTTCAAAGTACATGTGTATAGTTACTCTATTTCTCTATCGATATTTACAATAAATTGCAAATATCGAGTATACTCCGGCAATGTTTTGGAAAGAATTCTCTTTCTAAATAGATCTAACTTGAAAGAGTATGTCTTGTCGAAAAACTGCCACTCTCACTTGAAAAGCTTTAATGTTTTACAAATTTTACACTATATCTCATTTTTCAAAGTGCAATATGGGAAACTACTTGCCGATGATGGCACATTGATCTAGTCTGAGTTGGCATTACGCGTTATATTAATTCAAAAATATTGACCGACTCTGCTTGAGTTATTTAATTAACATTTTGTTTACTTTGTTACTTGCAATATGTTAATTTCATTTCAATTAGTTTCCTATTAGTAATACACGTTAATCAGTGGCTTTACTGCGGTAGATATCCAAAACTATGCAGGAAACACCAGACGCCTCTGTCAAATATTGAATTAAAATCTGGTTTACTTTCAAAATGTTCAAGCCTATTAATTTGAGTGATAACAGGTTGTTATTCAGGATTCCTTCATAGTTGCAAATTCTAGAAAAGAGTTATTCTTTTTATTCTGGTGTCTGTTGTTCTTTATGAATTGATGTGTTTCCACATTAGCTTACTATAAGATAAGCAATAGTTTCTTATCTACTTTGCACGTTAAATTTTGTTTTTAGATTAGATTAAGAAGTTTGTAATGGATTTCGTCTAATTTTGTGTCCTAATTATGGTGATTTATTAAAACTTTTTACTTCATTACTTGTATTAAAAAGAGTTGATTATAAAGGTAAATGAAGATCAATTTATATTATTAAAGGTAGCTAGTGACACACGTCAGGTTTGCAACCTGTAGCCTTTATTAAGTGAATAATTTCTGACTCTCTTCACAATAAAGTTATTTTTGCGCAAAATCAAGAGTTTGCTGACGATCATATTGTAGGAGGTTTTGTAGTTATTTTAATAGGTTTTGCGGGATAGCTGTCTATATAGTAATATTGTCCCCTTCCAACATATCCATGGTGGCTATTGTTATTACCCGTACTTTTGATTAGTCCCTGACCTTTTCCCGAAGGGTGAAGTGAGAAGACACATCCGTGTTATCAGACGTTTATTGAATGTTATGTTGCAATGCATGAATCAATTCACTTTTAAACCAAATAGACCGTGCTCTAGACGACAACAAAATAATGTATTGTCAACAAAATTAAATGTCTTATACAAAAGTAATCACAATAAACACAATCGGTTGAATCGTGATGAATTTATGTAAATGATTGAAAAAGTACGAGGATATAAATCCACACTGATTAGCAGTTTAGTTTAAAGTCACTGATAATTGATGGAAAGATATCGTGTAAAAGCAATTATAATGAGCACCACAAATAATTAGTCCACTTTTTGCTAGGTTTCGAGTGTTAAACACATAAATCCATTGAATTATAGAGTTTCGGTTAAAGGATTGAGAAACACCTAAAATTTGGATCAGTAGAATCATAACTGAACTTTTAGAAGTTGTGTAAAAATGTTTAAGGCATGTAAAACAAGTAAATCCAGTGTTTGAGCATTGAGACACGTAAATCCACCGCATGTTACCTGCGTATTGCGCGCGGGTGTGTATTATTATTAAACAAAATCCTATTAATTACAATTAAATTTGCAGTCCAAGAAATCTCAATTAAAACTGTTTGGAACTAGCAGAGATCGTTGCTAAAATCACACTTACGAGAAATATTGTGTAAAACCAGAATTATATTATTTGAATTTAAAGATAACTATATTTGTCAAAATTGAACTTCGTTGGGTTATAACGCAGAGCCGCATGTTACAATAAAATTGTTTTCACAAAGGATTCATATAATAATTAATTCCAACTTAATAATTAAGTGATCAATACCCGCTATTTGAACAATCATTTTTAGAGACCTTTGAAAGAATATTAATTCGCAGAAATTTCAGATGATAAACACTGATTAGTGAATGAAAATGAATTAAAAAAACATTTCCATGATACAACAAATGATGAGGTAGCTGAATAAAGTTTGACCAGTGAAGTCAAATTATTCTTTATTTGCTTCCAATATTCAGTTTTGCCTGAAAACCAATTAATATTTTATTAGAAGTAAAAAGATTGGACTAATAGAATGCACAAGTATATAAAAATAAATAAAATTTCAGATTGCCTTATTTAATTGAGATCCATTCTTTACTATAGAAGCTTTTAACAAAACTTTTTTAATGTTTGATTAATCGCTTTTACGTAGAGATATTTAATACCATTACTTGGCTCTGCTGTTTTCATCACATCATATTTTGTGTCTTATAAGATTGATTTAATGTAAAACAATTGCAGGATGGAAAATTATAGGAAAATTAAATTTATCACTTTTTGAAGAAATACTCCTCTAACCAAACTTGTTCGTTAGATTAATTTGTGACATGTTTGTAATATGGAATCATAAAGATAAAGAAAATGATATATTTATTAGTTTAGATAACCTAACTGTTGAATGGTATTTTACGTTGGAAAGAAGAACAAAGACTAAATTATCACTTGTGCATTTTTATTGAAGACTGTATGGATGGTTATTAGAATGAGCAGTTTATAAGATATTTTCTGTAACTACTCATATGATATTGAAATTTGCATTCAATAATCCATGATATTAAAAAATCTTATAAAGGGGATTTTAAATACCAAAAGAATGAACTTAATTGGTTGATTAATGGATATCCATAAGTGGTAGAATAATAGTGTCGGATATGGTATAAATTATCGATTGTAATGCGGAATAGATAAAACAAAAAGCACACTTAGTAAAGCGCATAATTTTGGTTTTACCGGATTTTTAATTTTGTGGAAAAGTTACAACACTTACAGTTGAATAAAATGTTAATAGAATACTAATACAAGCACTAACATTAGGTATTATGTTACCAAACTGGAAGAAGAAAATAGAAGACCTAAATATATCAGGAAGAAATATCATTGAAGAAAGTATTCATAATTGGCCTAGCCTTAGAAGAAGTGCCTGTATCATATGAATTTATATATATATATATATATATATATATATATATATATATATATATATGTCTAATCAGGGAAAAACACATTAATAACAATATTTTAGCAAAGTCGGAAATCAATATTTCTGATCTATATTGGCACTTTGTGTGTAACATATCCTATATATATATATATATATATATATATATATATATATATATATATATATATACCTGTAGTAGGACATACGTCCCTAGTGCCCTCACTCCTCCTGTCAGTCTTCGAGTTCCTAATCTTGGCAGCCTTCTTCGCTGTTTTAACAGAAACAACCTTTGGTGGCTTATTCGCGATGCAAAGCGATGAAATAGGAAATTATTTGAACGGGTTGGTCTTAGGTATATAGAGGTGATAATATGCTTAGTAAATATTTTGAACTGGTAACAGTAGAACGCCATGCAAAATTTGACATGCTCTAATGTGGTATCTAGTCAGAAACTCAAAGGATAATGACCATTAGATAGACTGGAAAAGTTGAAAACGCATTTCGAAATGCAATCGCACTAGATTTACCATGTTAATTGGAGCATCAACTGAAATAAAATTGAAAGGCTATGTCAAGAGAAATCTTAATTACAAATATTAATTGTAGCCTTACCAATTAGCATAAATAGAGATAATATTCAAACTTAATACGTTACCACAACGTTGTATTAGATTATGGTAAACATTCAAACAATTTTTCATATTAGGTAATAGGTGTTGCAAACCTATTAACAAATTAGTTCATTTATGAGCAGCAAGATAAAACGAAGGCAGCATAACCGATAAGTATAATCTCGTGCACATTCGTTTCGTGCTTACTAGCAACTCATCGCTAGGAACAGGTGTTACGCACTTTACCCACTATATTGTAACGCGCGGCTCCGCGTTACAACCCAACGAGTCTCAATTTCATCAGATCCGGTTCACCTCAGGGTCACATATACTAATTCTGGTTTTGGACAATCTTTCTCGTAACTGTGATTTTAGAAATAATCTCCGTTAGTTTCAAGCAGCTTTATTTGAGATCTCTTGAGCTGCAATTTAATTTGTAATTAATAGGGTTTTGTTTAAAAACAACACACAACCGCGCGAAACACGCCAGCAGCATGTAGTGAATTATTGTGTTTTAGCTGTCAAAGTCAGGTTTTACATTTTGTGTGCTTTTGAAAGTTTATCAGTTACTCAAAACTATGCTGCTAAGGCGCTCTGGATTTATTTATCTTGATTTTTGACTTTCTGCTTTTTTGCCTAGATATTAACTTTGTGTTAACAATATTTTATTTTGTTGCCGTCTAGAGTACGGTCAATTTTGACTAACATTGAATTTAAATTTGCTTTGTAACGATGGTC
Source organism: Eudiplozoon nipponicum (assembly GCA_029291075.1). Lineage (NCBI taxonomy): Eukaryota > Metazoa > Platyhelminthes > Monogenea > Mazocraeidea > Diplozoidae > Eudiplozoon > Eudiplozoon nipponicum. Next base: position 20,789 of record JAQBSW010003222.1, read on the forward strand.
ATAATACAAGTTTGATACTTCGACTTAGCCTTCTCACATCACGACTCTGTATAAAGGGTCTGACGCCAGCTAGATAATGAAACTAATTATAAGCCCGACACACGAACCCGATTTCTTTCGACATCAGCTACCAGGTATATGTTAGAAACTCATAGCATTATTAAATAAACTACTATCCCCCGCACACCACATACAATAAATTTGTGTACGGATTGTGGAAATGTAGGACGGTACAATCTCCTAGACGAATGTTTAAACCTGCAGTAGTGAAGCTAACGCAACATAAAGTTTCGAAAATGCGACTTAAACTCTAACTCACTATATATGATATATATTTTTCATATTGTTATTTTGTTTTTCACTCTATGTAGTATGAAACTATTTTTATTGTAAATTTATTTATTAGTAGTTTTCACCACACTTCCATCCTATCTTCCTCAAGACTTTACATAAAGTTGTTTGTCTTATGAATAATTTGAATAAGCTTTTACTTTTAAGTAAATATTTGTATAATATCTTTTTTCGATTGTATATTGTATAATTTTTATTTCGATTGTACGCTCTGTCATTATTTAATGATAGTGCTTGGTTCAAGTAAATATATACATATTGCCGCTAACATACACAAGAAAAGAGATTAGCGATAAAGATATGGTTTGATGGGCATAACAATCATTAATGAGCACAAAAGCATTATGGTAAACTAATAGTATTTAATAACATAAAAATTTTTTGTGAATAATATTTGGTGTACACAATGTAAAATTAAACTAATGAAATTTAATGTGTGACTCTTAATTACGAACAGTACATTGAGACCCGTTTCAAAAAAACACGTTTTGGAAAGTTGCTTCTTTGTCTTCCACCTGATTTTGCAATTTTTCCAACTTATTTGTAATTCTAACTGTATTGGTGCGACTGAAATGAATTGACCGACATTTTGTCAAACTTCAATTAAATTTGATACGCTGGACTTATGAGTACGCGCAAACTACCGTTGACCAATTATGTGTGATTTTGAATCTATATCAACGCGATGTGATTACCACGCAAACACAGTCTGCTCTGCTCGCTATATGTAAATGCTGATGCCTTCTCTACCGCACTGACTAACTACGCCGACTGTTCTGCTTTCGTTTTCAACAATTTGTCACTAATTTGGCTAATTTTGGGTCACGCTAATATTATTGTAGCTGCGCCTCCAGTCATACATAATCGCTCACCTAATATTCGGATTTCTCGGTGTTGCCGCAGACCGTCAACAAGACTAGTTAATGCCTTTGAACAACAACTAATACATCATGCTTTGTCAAATATACTTATTCAAGTGCATCTACTCATAGGATCAGCAACCTACGAACAGAACAGAGAGAGCTAATGTCTAGAAGGACATCTGAACATCCATACACTTCAAACATTTACAAATTCACGCAGTGTTTGCTCGTAAATTTCTCCCTGTCCATGTCTAAGGCTACCCAAAATATTTGATCTCAACGAATCTGCCTTTATCAACAGCCTTCTTCAGTTAGTCTATGCTCAACAGTTTAACAAAACAAAACTATTAGTTGTCTTAGAAACGTCGCAAAGCACTGCTATCCTTGGGCGTTACAGTATCAATTTTAAATTAAATTATTGGTAAGTATACAAAGCTTAATCATGATGTTCAAGAATAATAGTGACCATATATATATATATATATATATATATATATATATATATATATATATATCTGAATAGACAGATATTTATGACTGTCAGTAAAGGTGTGTATGACGAACAATGACTTTGAAAATCTCAACTATATTTATTTTATCGGTCGCTGTAGCAGTGAAACTAGAAAAATTGCTGACTTCTGAGTTTAACAGCTGTTGAAATATTTAACTAAATTTTAGGCGCAGTTAAACAATGGAAACTTCTACGTAATGATTTATAGTAATGTGAATAGCCAATATAAAGTTTCTTTTAATATTTATAAAACTGGTGGTAAAAATTATAATTTAACCCTTGTCCGCCTCGATATTGTCTCTATTAATGAAGAATGGTCTATATAAATGGACAATTTTTTTGTTATTACTTTTAAACTCTATTATAGCGACTATGTGTATATCCTGACTTCTTTATGGTAATCTTGGAAGGAAAATAGTATTAACTGCACATGCAACGATAACATCGCATTTTCTGAAATAGTCACGCAGCTATGCAATACGTGATGATGCTACAAACGACAATTCTGTTTTGTTCACCATGCAGTTTAATTCTAGCTATATCCTTCCATACCTGAGAATGCATGTCACAAATCGGTGCCACGACAAGTAAAATCCCCTTCTATTCCAATGACTGGTGTTTGCAAACATCTGCGATAACTAATGTTGAGGTTTCCTGTTTTATGAGCTTTTAATAAGCCATAAATACCTGAAGAGCTTGCATAACGTTATAAAAGGGATACAGTATTCTGTAGGAGGTGCTTTGCGTGGATAGTTGTTTAGTCACTGATTCTATGATATTCCTACATATGCCTGGTAGCTGACGTCGAAAGATATCGGGCTCGTGTGTCGTGTTTATAATCAGTCTCATTTCTAGCTGGCGTCAATCCCCGGTTCCCCTGTGTCGTGATGTGAGAATGCTTATTCGCAGTATCACACTTGTATTATGGACAATGTTACAAAGTAAATTATAATTCAATATTAGTCAAAATTGACCGTGCTCTAGACGGCAACAAAATAAAATATTGTAAGCACAAAGTTAATATCTAGGCACAAAAGCTGAAAGTCATAAATCACGATAAATAAACCCAGAGTGCCTTAGAAGTACAGTTTAGAGTCACTGATATTTGATGAAGAGCACACAGAATATAAATCCTGGCTTTGACAGCTTAGACACTGTAATTCACTGTATGCTACCGACGTGTTACGCGCGGGTGTGTCTTGTTTTTAAACAAAACCCTATTAATTACAAATATAATTACAGCTCAGTAAATCTCAACTAAAATTGCTTGAAACAAACCGAGATTGTTTCTAAAATCACATTTAAGAGAAAGATTGTCTAAAACTAGAATTAGCCTATGTGACCCTAAGGTGAACGTGATCTAACTAAATTGAGACTCGTTGGGTTGTAACGCGGAGCCGCGCGTTACAATGCAACAGGCCCAATTCTTTTATATCGATATTTATTATTTTAAAAATTTTAATTGTTGTCCACACTCGATTTTACTGCTGTGTTCCAAATTATTAAAAACTGCTATGGGTATTGTTGCAGGCAATTTTGAAATACTTCTTTATAGTTAAATATCAAATCTCTTGTTTAACCATAATCTATCGCAAATTATATAAAGATTGGCTGGAGGATCGCAATGCTGAAATAATGTATCATTAGAGATAGAGTTTGTGTTTTGCTGTGGTTTTAAATTGGTTAATTAACGTATAGAACCTAACCATATATAAAGTATCCTAAGATAAAATAATCTGTGTATTAAAGGCCAGAAAATCGCACCTAATAACGCATATCTGAAGTTGTTCGGAATTAACTAGAAGCTTTTCGAAAGCTTTTGATCATAATACTTTATAAATTATGACACTTAATGACTGTGATGTTGACTTTTTAAAATTTTTAATCAGATATATGTAGGTGTTGAAATTAATTAATTTATTGGACATCAATTAACTCCTCATATAAAAATAAATCAATTTTTTTTATTTTGGACATCGCTGGTTTCATAAAACAATGTTGGAATTTTTTTGAAATTTTCTATGTACATATTGTCGAAGATTTTGACTTGTCTTTGGTGATTGATATAATAGAGTCTTGTTGAGATTTTGAGTTGCATGGTACGCTTTGCCGCGTGGTTCTGGCTTGAGACACTTTTCTAATAAAGTATTGAAATTTGCAACCATCTATTGTTCTTAATACACATTTTGGGAAGGATCTCAAATTTGCTTCAGGTAATTGACGTGGATATTTGTTTTCAAGGTCTCCACAATTTCGTTCTGTCATCTGCGGTATTCAGCGTATTGGTGAGCACACTTATTGTTATAATATATATTGCAAGAAATCTTATTTTAATATTATGGCCAGTTTTGAAAATATTGAGGATACAGAGCAATTAGCAGGTGGACTTAAGAAATGTAGTTTAAAAGATAGTTCTGAGGAATTTAATTGTTCCAAATTAGATGATCATACCGCATATATGGATTATCCGAGCCTGGCATCTCAGAGGCTCTCTTATGGTAGTGACCAAAGGGCCTCTACAAAAGTTAGTAACCGCGCCAGTATCCTCCAAGCAGAAAGATGTGAATCCGATGATCGTTTTGGCCTCAATTTCATGGATAGCAACGTTAAGCTCACCATGTACAGACCAGGCAACCATTCTGAATGGTTCGAAGATGCAAAATTTTATTTTAAACTAAGATAAATGACCGACCCTACAGAAAGGTTTGCCTCAACCTGTAAAAAGGAATCTATTTAGACTCAGAAAATGTTTCACGGAGAACAAACCTGTTAGTGCATTTGAACTTCTGGTTGAAGAATTTCATGGGCGATATCAACCCGAGAGGATAGAACGGATGACTGATTTATTACCTCAGAAAAAAGTTTGGAAATCAACTCCCATCTGACAGACTTGTTTCAAAATACATCGGGCTTTATATTTCAGAAGAAATTATAAACAGTATATTTATATCAGAATTGCCTGCTCGATTAAGAGCCACTCTGGATGTTTATGATACATTGGAATTAGAGTGGACAAAGAGTTTTGTCAAAAGGAACCTAAAGTGTATACAGTAACATCGGATTCACGATTTGAGCTGCAACTCAGACATCACTCAGAAAGTCTCTTGATCACAAAGAATGAATTAAGTACCCTCGGACAGAAAATGGGTTGGATGGAACCAAATATGGAAAGTTCCAACAGAAGTAGGGTGAATTCTCGGGGTCAAAGTTCAACTTCCACGCATCGGAGAGGCGAATTGCACGAGGGTGTTCTAGAACTACGCGAGTGTTGCATTTCGCATCGTAAATATAATGAGTTTGAAAAGTTTCAGGGCGAAGGATGCACGTTTCCACGGTTGGATGATTCTCGATGGAAACGAAGTACTCGTCCTGTGGCCTGATGTATACCGCCGGACAACGAGTAGAACACCCGCTAGCAGGACTGTAGGGGAATTGCACATGCAAGACTCCATGTTATGCATATTCAAGGCATCATAAAAGTCATCGAAGTTAAGTTTGAAAGCTTCGATGAATGGGTCTGGGTGACGCGCGCGGTTTAAAATGGCTCCGACTTTGTTGCATACTGAATTTGAGAAAATTGTTACGGACCTTCAAAATTCCATGAAAGAGCTGAAGGAGGAGAACAATACAATTAAAAATAAGATGTCTAAACTAGAATCGGACGTTAGTGTATATGCATCAAAATTGGATTTAGCAGAAAAGAGAAATGAAAATTTAAGCGCAAAAATTGAAGAATTGACCGAGGCGTTAAATGAGAAGGTTGATAAATTAAGGGTTGATGTTCAGCCATGGATTGAGTTAGCGGATATAACAATAGAAGACAATACATCAACAAAAAACAGTACTTCAGGAGAAGAAATATTAAATATATTATCTAATGAAGTTTCAGCAAGAATTGGCAAACAGGATCAGTTAATATTATTTAATCTTAATGAAAAAGCCGACCCGAATGATGTAGAGAAATTAAATGATTTAATCAGAGACACGACAGAGGCCGATATAACGAAATGTTACAGGGTGGGCAAGCGGTCTGAACGACCAAGGCCGGTTGTGGTGAAACTATCAAAGAGGCCGACGAACATGCAAGTTGAAGATATTAATAAGAAGAAAGGAGAGTATCCTAATTTCCACAATATATTCATTTCCAGAGACAAGACCTTTCTCCAAAGAAAATTGTCAACAGTTTAAAAATTGAAGAAAAATCTAGATCAGAAAGAATTATTTTGGTCAAACTGAAGAGTAATCCTAGACTAGGATACAAACTTCTCACAGACTACAGTAAATATAAGGAAAAATTAAAGCTTATATTACCTGTGGATAAAACTGAGTATGAATTTCTCTGTGAATTGGATGAAGTATTTGGCAATTTGATATGTAATCCACAGAATGAAAGCAATTTCATTGATCTACCTGATCCTTCGGGAGACCAGGAACCAGGACTTGTTATTGACAGTGATGCATTGATAGAATTAATGTTAAAAATAAAATCAAAAAACAAAAAGATCACCTTGGTATATCGATTGATAACCTACTTCAATTACCTTTAAATTTTATGAATGCGCTCTGCAATTTTATAAATAGAATTTTGAAGAATGGGAAATTACCAATTGATATACTAACGATAGTAGCTAAACCGTTGCCAAAAGTAAGTAAGCCAACGTGCGCCAGTGATTATAGACTAATCTCTATTATCCCTTCGTTTTTGAAGATAATAGAACGATTGATACTAGATCATTTAGAACGTATGTTGCCGGCTGATTTTGATATATGTCAACATGGCTTTACGAAAGATAGATCGACAACTACTAATATGCTTTCTATGTGGAAACATGTAATTACATTAGATGAGAAAAAGTTAGATGCATTAATTGTATTTATAGATATCTCAAAAGCTTTTGACTCTATATCTTTTGATGCTATTTTGAATGCGATTAATTTATTGAATATTGATCCGAATATTTTTAGATTACTTAGATACTATTTATATAATCGAAGAATGAGTATTCAAGTAAACGATTTGATATCAAAATCGAAAAGAGTAACAAGTGGAATTCCACAGGGATCAAGTTTGGGGCCAATTTTATTTAAAATCGTATTTGCACATTTGGAAACTAAGATCCTTAACGGTCGAGTTTGCAAATTCGCTGATGATTTAAAAATAATCTTTCCAATTGATCCAAAAAATGTCGAATTCTCCAAAAATAATGTGACACTAGATTTGTATGATTTAAGTAGATATTTGATAACACTAGGGCTGAGAATAAACAGTAAAAAGACGAGAGCTTTAAAAATAGGTAACAGAACAGAATTTAATTATGTTTATTTTCATGAGACTGTGATTAATGGTGTTTTTGAGATTTAACTTATGCAAGAAATTAAGGATTTAGGCATAACTTTTCAATATAAAGCTTCTGCTGAGAGAAATATTGAAAGGGCAATAGGCAGTGCCAAGAAAAGATGGGCACTAATCAATATAAATAATCTATCGAATGACATAAAATTTAAAATGTTTATAATTTGGATAAGAACGATACTAGTATATACTATAGGAGTCATTTTCGCGGGGTAGTTATCTAACTCGTGATGTTTTATCCTTCCTACATAGAACTGGTAGCTGCTGTTGAGATCCGTGCTTATGATCAGTCCCCGACCTTTTCCCGATGGGTGATGTGAGAAGGCTAAGTCGAATGATCACATATGTATTGTACACAATGTTGCATGGAAAATTCATAGTTAGTCCAAATTGACCGTGCTCTAGACGGCAACAAAACGAAATATTGTCAACAAAATTGAATGTCTTATACACAAGTAATTATCAATTCACTGTTAAACAAAACAGTCCGTGCTCTAGACGGCAACAAAACGATATACTGTCAACACAAGTAATAATCAATTCACAAACGTCTGAATTGTGATGAATACATGTAAACGATTGAAAATATATGATGATATAAATAAAGTCACTGGTAAATATTGTCACTGATGATGGATAGAATAAAATCGTGTAAAAACTGTCTTGAAAAAACTTCACAAATAATTAATCCACTGTTTGCTATGGTTTTAACTTATTTAATTATAATAATCCATTGAACTATAGAATTTGTGAATGTGATTGAGGAACATCTGATGTCCTGATGCGTGAAATCATATCTGAATGCAAAGAAAAACTATCGAACCACATATGCACTATAATCCACCGCATGTTCCCTGCGTATTGCGCGCGGGTGTCTATATTTATTAAACAAAACCCTATTAATTACAATTAAAATTGCAGTTCAAGAAATCTCAATTAAAACTGCTTGAAACTAACAGAGATTGTTTCTAAAATCACAGTTAAGAGAAATATTGTGTAAAAACAGAGTTAGATTATTTGACCTTAAAGAGCACTATATTTGTCAAAATTGAACATCGTTGGGTTGTAACGCGGAGCCGCGTTTTACAATACTGCCGCCTTTTGGAATCCATTAAAAAAGAGTTTGTCCAATAAGATACAAGCTTTACAAAGAAAAGTTGTGTTACGAATTAATCCTATCTCCTGCACTATATACGCCACTAGATTACAGTTTGTATCACTGCAAACTTTATGGTTTCAGAGGATTTGCTATTGCATAAAAGTTTTCTATTTGAAGCAGTGAACTGGTGCCTATATGAATCCAATAAGAAAGAGTCATGAAGTTGGAACTAGATCTGGACATTTGGCAATATCTCCTCCTTTGGTGGGGAATGTTGCGAGCAATTTATTCTCTTTTTCGAAAATTTTAAAATTTACAATCATTTTCCAAATGGGCTTAGAGAAACGCCTCCATCTAAGATGTATTTTGAATTTTATCTACTGAACTAGAAAAAGTTCTACAATCCTGCTGATAATTGTTATCAGCAGCGTAACTTCTTGAGATTTTTATCTCCAAGTTTTGTATTATAAAAATTGAATTATTATGCAATATATCATCATGTTTGTCAACAATACATACAATCAATTGCTAGTCATGGTTCTCATTTTTTTGCATAATGTTACACTCGAATTATACCTTAATGTTTCTTATTTTTGATGAAAAATCTATCACTCTGTACAGCAGAACTTTCTGATGTTGATATATTGTACAGTACAACTAGTGAGATTTACTGATCTCCATGAGACTAATTTTACATATTTATGTGATGTGATATATTTTTATATTGTACATTTTCCAATATTATTATTTGATGGAACATGTGTGGTTTGAATCCAGATAAAGATATTCTATTCTAATAGTCACTGGTGCAGATGTGAGCATAGTTCGATCCGATGTGGTGGAAATTGATAACCCCACATTCGATTATCAACTATGGGCTGCCTATGGAAGTCCAATTGAGATTTAAAGGGTTAAAGCATTTTCAATGATATTGTGGCATAAATTGCCTTTTACGCGGAAAATTCTGGTCGCTGATATAAGGGATAGCATCATTGGGATGCATTTTTCATCCAATTTAACCTTGTTTTAGATCACAAATCCAAGACCATTTGACAAGGCACTGGGACAGTGACTTATACTGAGACTGGGACCTCATTAGTTGGGTCAGGGAAACTACCCAGCTCCGTCGTCTTCGATGACTTGGTGGATGTCATAGAGAAACACGTGGCCGTGTTTCTACCATTCAATGTTAAGCGGAAGAGTTTGAAGACAAGTATTGAACACCAGATTGAGTTGGTAGAACCACTACTCTGCTCACCGAAGAACCAACCGTTAGCACAACATAAGTAGCAGGTTGCTATTGAAAACTTTAAGTGGTTGAGAGAAGAATGAATTTGTAGGCGTTCAAATTTCAACTTTGCATCTCCAAAAGTGGTAGTTCCCAAATCAGAACCTGGTCAATAGAGGGTTTGTGGTAGTTATCGTCTATTAAACTCGGTAACGAAAGATGATTCATATCCTCTATCGAACCAGAGTATTTTGATCAAAGACATAATGGGGTATGTGGTTTATTCTACGTTAGATCTGCAAAAAGCGTACTATCAAGTACCTATGGAGGCAAAATCTCTACTGCTCACCGCAGAGCGATTACCTGGGGGTGGATCGCATGAATTCTTATGTATGCCTTTTGGTTTGAAGAATGCAAGTCAGACATTCCAGCGTCTGACGGAGGAAGTTCCTTATGGTTGTTCATTTTCCGGAGTGTATATAGATGACATCATTGTATATAGTTAATCTAAGGAAGGACACCGGAAGCACTTGGAGGCTGTTTTATCAAAACTGGAAAGTTATGGGTTAGTATTTTTGCCAGAAAAGTGTAGGATTGGTTGCTATACTGCTAAATTTTTTGGACACTCCATTTCCAAGGATGGAATCAAACCCTTGGAAGATAAGGTCCAAGCAATCAAAGATGTGCCAGAACCCAGAACTCTACGTCAATTGCATAGATTTGATTAACTATTATCGTCGTTTTATACCAGGTTTAGCTGGAATTTTGGGATCGTTAACTTGGCATTTAGTTCGTGAACGAAGCACGACTAATAAGTCCTGGCCCACTAATTTTAACCAAGACGACAAAGAAAAATTCCAGAAGGCTAAATAATGTTAAGCCAAACTATCGCATTAGCACCTGTGGATTGGACTAAGCCGTCTGAGCTTGTCACAGATGCTTCCGATGTAGCCATAGGGGTAGTGTTTGACAAGAGGGATAATGGTATAGTCAAGTCGGTAGGATTCTATAGACAGAAACTCCAAGATAGCGAGAAGCGTTATGACACTCATGAAAAGGTGTTACACATGGTTTATTTAGTAGTCCTGATTTTTGAGCACTACATAGATGGACATCAGTTTAAGATATTAACTGATCATAAACAGTTGATAAGTATCTTAGAGAAAACAAATAGGCTTAATTATTATCGGCGTGTGAATTCACAAATAACCGATTTACAGAATTTGATTTTGCCATTACTCATATCTCAGAAAAAGATAATGTGGTGGCAGATAATCTCAGTAGACCTGACGTATCAAATGAAGATATGATTGGTTCGGTGTCACTCATATGCTCTGTTGTATCTTCTAATGATTTAGTCGAGCAATGGATGGAAGCAAAATTTGTTGATTCCTTTGTAAGTCCGAGTATACACTACTATGTGAAATCTCCAGGAGCCAACCTAGACCGTATGTACCATTAGAATTAAGGTGTAAGGTAGTTCAAATGCTGCATGAATTTGGTCATCCTTCCATTAAAGCAACTATCAGGATGGTCACTGATAGATATGTATGGCCTAAGATTTCTAAAGACATAAGAGCTTGGGTAAGAACATGTGCCTGGTGTCCAACTTGTAAAGTTTGGCGGCACACTAAAACCGAAGTTAAAATTATTGGTGGATCGTTTCATGCATGTACATATTGGTATAGTAGAAATGCCATAAATTTCTGGCAAGCAGTATTTACTGACGATGGTTGATCGTTTCACTCGTAAGTTTGAGGTAGCAATCCTGAAGGTTATGAGAGCTCAAGAAGTCTTACTTATGTTCTTGCATAATTGGGTGCCACGATATGGTTTACCGGTAAGGATAACTACTGATTGTGGTAGTCAGTTTATGTCTGAACTATTTATTAGTTAATTAATTACTAAGAGGATAGAAGAAAGACGCACATGCGCATATAATTCAAGAGCTAATGGGTTGGTCGAGAGACTGCACAGAGAGAGCCATTGACTTTACCTGGAGATCTTCTAATAGAAGCACCAAGTTGTCTCCTATGGGCCTCCAGTTCAGTAGATTGGTTTGGTAGAGCATTGAGAGATAGAATGTGTCGTTAAGCTCCAACAAAAACTAGAAGTCCAATGTCTAAATGCTATGTATCTTCAGATTTAAAGCTGGCATCTCATGTATACATAACTAACGATAACAGACAGAATTGTCTAAATCCGTTCTGTAGAGGGCCATTCAAAAGCAATCATATGAATGATAAAAATGCATTTATAGAAGTAAATGGCACAGTAGAGTGTATAGCACTGGATCGCTGCATTCCACAGTATACCTGAACAGAGGAGGATACTGAGGTAAGGTATCCATCAAAGTATCAAGAAGCTGAGGCGAGATATGACTCGTAAATGTGTGAGAAAATGGAAGAGCCAGATAAATGTGAAAATAAGTAAAGATTAAAACCAAGACGACTAAGGAAAATGATCAGCGTAATATGAAAGTGAAATTTAGTGAAGGACCAGCACTACATGTTGAAACTCGTTCAGGAAGAGTCCTCTAGAAACCGAAGAATGAGGACTTCGCGATGTATGAGTAAACATCTTAAGCATGAGTGTATATGTGCAGGTTAATTAATTTGTTGAAGATCAATTTAGTCCGCATATGAAAACAAATCAAATTTTTTTGGTAATTTAATTTTATCGCTGGTTTCATAAAACAATATTGTGTTTTTAAGAAAATATTGGAATTTTTTGGAAGATCCTTTTGTACATATTATCGAACTTTTTTAATTTTCTTTGGTGACTGATATAATAGAGTTTGGTACGCTTTGCTGCGTGGTTCTGGCTTGATATATTTTGCTAATAAAGTATTAAAGTATAACGTACCAGTTTTCTTAATACGCATTATTGGGAAGGATCTCAAATTTGCTTCAGGTAATTGACGTGGATATTTGTTTTCAAGGTATCTACAGTATCGTTCTGTCATCTGAAGTAATCAGCGTATTGGTGGATTATCCGAGCCTGGAACCTCACAGGCTTTGTTTTGGTAGACACCAAAGGGCCTCTACAAATCTATTTGGCCTATACTAAAAGTACGTGATTCATTTTGTGAACCACGTCACATAGTTAAATTCAATTTGAAACTTTGTTTTACCTAGTGATGTGTTTAACTAGACTCTGATTTGTTAGAGTTTCCTAGTCAAACATATACAGCACAATAAGTTTTACCAACAATCATTTCTTCTACGCTCGGTTGTTAGATTATGATCTGAAAGTAAAAGAAAACAAAATATTGCATCTTCCAAGTGAACACAGCCTCACAACCCTGTGAGAAATAAGCCTTATCTGCGTTTTTTTCACCGTCGGCACAACTTAGAGCACAACTATAGATTATTTCAAAACGTCTGCCAGCATGCACTTAAAAAATGCAAATAGGGGTAATGATCAAAATTAGGAACATTACTTTAAAAGGGTGGACGGACCCATACGCAATGTCACTGGATGACTAGAATTCCAAAGATTCTGGGTTGATCTATCCCGATAGACTTGTCGGCCACACTAGAGAAACGTGTTCGGTGGAATTCTCAGCTAATTGACCTATTATTTAAAAATACTCGCGTTTATGATTATTAAATCTCGAATCATCATTTTTTTTGGCGTGTCTTACCAAATTTGAGGCAATAAATATCTTCGTATAATTTTTAACAATGCGCTTGAATAAAATCTATATTTGATTACAAATATTATCTCAATTATTTAATTATATTTCTAAGTACGGTGAAGACTAACCATGTGAGTGGTAAGCATTTGTAAAACAAATTTTTAAAAAATTTAAGTTATAAATGTAAATTTTTATAATGATTTCATTTAAAATATTAGGTTTTGATCTTGAATTTTAGGTTAGTTATTATGCCTGACTTTACATTGACCCAATAGAAAGGCGTTTACAGTTTTTATGACATAATATCGACAATACATTTTTTATATATGAAAGTGGATTTCGCAACCCTAATCATGTCTTTTACTTTGTAAAACGCCTCGGATTCACGTTAATGTCGTACGACATCACAAAATCATGTAGGTGCCAAAATGGCTCAGATTAGTACACTTGGGAGCATTTATTAGGGCCGGTATTGCATTCTCCGGTTGACTGGCTGTTGTTCCTCCTCAGTGGTTATAGCACTGGATTCCGAAGCAGACGTTCCCAGGTTCGCATCCTGTCCGCAGCAAATTCTGGCCAGTACATGATGAGTTACCAATAAGGACGAAACCGGTCTACTGGATGAATTGCCTTTTCTACACTATACAATTCTTAGTTTATACTGACATATGTAAGTAATTAATGGGTCAGGTGTTTATATCAAGACCGCAACCTTGATTATAATAATTGTTATCACCACCCGCGCAACCAATGTTCGTTTAATTAAATAAATGTTGTTCCTTCTGTTGACGAGAGACTTTGTGAAGGCTGAGTATTTTCTTGTTGAAGATCTGCAACAACACCGTGGTAACTGGCACAAGTGAAGGTCCAATAAGTAGATGTTGCACCGTCTCACAAGTTCTGCATCAACAAGATGGGCGTGACTGAAATTGACTCTGCGTTTTAAGCGAGTCCAGAAGTCAGCGTTGGTGAAAAGACAGTATGATAGGAGACAGCTCGCACACGTAGCGCACAGCAGAATACAAATATTAAAACTGACTAGAATAATAAATTCACCTTGCTTATATAACCTAAAATGGAAAACCCGCACGCCATTGGTTAACGTCAAATTTCGCTTGTTTTAATTGGTGCCGCGTAAATTAAATTTAAATTTCATTTCCGCAATGTGTCGGCAAATTGCTCTAGAGCCGTTTTATTACTATCCACTCTGAAAAAACAAAAACATATCTCTCCACATGGTTTGATAAGAAATGTAGGGCAGAGTTCAAACCAAGTTAAGTAACTGGTTGTTATTCTGCCCATAGCTATAAAAATATACCGTGAATGCTGGACTGAAGTATGTTTGTTGGTTGCTTCAACTATGGTATGATTGCAAATAACCACTATGGATTGCTACACAAATTGTTAGCTGTAGTGGCCGGTCGTACCGCGTGAGGCAAAATAGAGCAGTGTAAGTTTTGGTAGCCTCAGCGTGAGGATTTCAAGGTAGATTGCCACTGAAGTTGCCAGGTTTAAGATAAAACCTCTTCAGGCTGGATCACAGTCAATGTGTTTGAATATGACCAAAGGAGCTAGTGTGTGCTGGACGTAGTGGTCAGGATATTAATAGAGTATTTATTGTGTAATTGATGAAGTTGCCCGTTCCATGATGTGAAGCCGATAAATAATTAGTGTTGCTAAACAAGGCGTTAGCTCTAATAAGCTGGTTCTACCAAAATAAGTTTTGTGAGGTCCGGTGTGAGCCATGAGTTACATTGTAAAAATATATATACGAAAATCAAAGGCTAACGACTAAAAATGAACACGAACATTGCCGCAGAGATGGCATAATACCAAAGAACTGTTCAAAGATGCTACTAAATTGTTAGCTAAGAAGAGCTGGTTATACCACGTGAGACAGGTGAGTGAAGGAAGAAAATTGAATTATTTGGATTCATAAAGGTCATGGTGCATGACACAGGGCGCAAGTAATGCACATAAAGTTATAAATATAATAGGTAAAATAAGGAAATAATAATGATAAAAGAATGTCAGTTATGCGTTATGCAAAATTATCTGTTGCTAAAATAAGATTGTAGGCAGAGAGAGCCTGAAAAGTGTGTAGAAGGTTGGATGCTCCCAGGATCAGGCACTTCGATAGATAGTTTTAAACTGTCTCTTCATACTGATGTAGGTGTCGCATCTTGCATGATAATGATGCATTTTGGATGACTGAGCAAAATTGAATAAGGACTGCGATTCTTGGGTTGTAGTGGTGCAACAGCAGTGTCGTTGCAAACGAATACTCTTTTGCAGCTGTGCAGCTGTGGGTGAACGAAGACTAGACGAGGCGTATGTCTCGGGTGCTGTTCAGACATTTTACTGAAATGAAGTCAGAGGCGGGTAGCTTCGTTTTGTGGACCATTCTTTGCGGGTAGTAGACGTGGAAGCTGACTGGGCAGGCAAAATCCATGCAATACAAGAGTTGTGAAGCAGGCGTTTTAATGTATTCACGAGTACGGAAACGCATTGCAAGCAGAATTAAATGTATTGCATCAATCCGGTTGCCGTTGATGAACGAGGATGCTAAAGCAGCTTTGAGTACCCTATGCATTCTCTCTACCATACAGTTAGATTAGGGATGTTAAACAGTTGTCTGGCAAAAGGTGCATCCCATGAACCACAAGGTGGTTTTGAAACGATCCGCTGAGAAGCAAGTGTCTCTGACAGTGATGACCTCACTGGGAACACAATTAAGAGATAGCCATGCTGAGATAAAACCGTTAGTTTTTTCCTCTTCAAAAATGGTGCCAAGAGGTAATGCCGCAGACCATCGTGTAAACCTATCAATCATAGTTAGAAGGTAGCTGAAACCTTGAACCTTTGTCAGATGAACTTTGTCGATGGTGACGATGGCTAGGCGTAAAGTAGTTCGGAAATGTCGCAATTTAGAACGAGTGTGCCGTGTGATCTTGTTTATTCTCGCAAATAGCACACTCGGAATCCCATTGTTTAGCGTTCTGCCTAAGCCTGTGACCCCAGAAACGATCTGTAAGAAGTCTGATTTCTAGTCTGAAAGTGTCGTATCTCGTTTCTACTGGTAAGATAATACTCGAGTAGAAACTGACAGGCTTCCGAACTCCGTCGATCTCTTGTTCCAACGTGGCTCCAATAGCGAACTCAGAAGCATCTGTAGTGAATAGAAAGGGTCGATAAAAATGTGGATATTTTAGCATAGTAGCATTTTCTAACAAGTTGATGGCGAGTCCCGGTAATTCCTTGTCTTCAGATAACCAAGATATGATGGAGTTCTTGCTTAGTCCTCTTCGATTCCGCAGGTGCCTACACAAAAGATAAAGTGGTCTTGAAAGGCCGGGAAGGAACTTGCGATAGTAATATAGGACACTCAAAATTTTCTACAACTCATTAACAGTTTGTGGTGACTTGAAGTTCCTGGTTGAATTCGCCATTGAGAGAAATGTGAGGGGTGTTATTTCGTACATACTTGGCATGAGATTTTTAATCTGGACTGAATACCATTATATCATCGACATATGACACACACTAAGCGGTGTCGTCCCGAAGTATATTGCTCATGTATCTTCGAAATGTCTATGTAGCACACTTAAGTCCGAAATGCATGAAGAGATATTCGAAAAGGCCAAATTAACTGATGACAGCAATTTTTCAATACCTTTTGGCTCTACCAGAATGTGGTATTAGGCTTGTTTGAGGTCAATCACTGAGAATAAATTGCTGCCGTTGAACTATTCGAGTAAGGATTAATATTGGGAATAGGATATGCATCAGATTTTTTCACTGAATTTAACTTGCGATAAACACCGCACGCTCTGTATGATCCGTTTGATTTGGAGAATAAATGCAGTAGTGACACCCATGAACTTGGAGTTGACTGAATGACATGTAACGCAAAACGCACGGAGGCAAGTGTCCATAAAATATGCTAAAGTTCTGTGGAGAGGTTGATGATTTTTTAATTGGCAAGATCAAAAATGAGCTGAAATTTAAAAAGGAAATCAAAGCCTTTTATTTTGTGTTAGACCTTAGCGACCATGAAGTTGTGAGTAAATTCACGCCGTAAACCTATGTTGAGTGTGTGATACCGGCTGCCATATGTAGGTATGGGCTCCCCTGTAGCTGTTGTGTGTAAACGCATAGCGACATCTCGGCTATTGAATCACCCTTGAGAACTGTGACTGTTGTATCTGTGTCTACGATAAGGTCTTCGCAATTTCGAAAATCAAGAAGATGCATATTTCGTTGGGCTGTTTGGCCGGGTCATGCAAACAAATAACCTGGCAATTGCGACTGACAATGTCAGTTTCGCTGTCTAATTGGCATATTCGGCGTGGAGAAAAAGAACATTGGGAATATCAGATTGCAAGTAATTGCTTCCTTGTGGCGAAGTTGATGCCGTTGATGCGCAGAAAGTATGGTCTTCTAATTTCTGCACCATACGTATCCCGATCCTGATGCTCCACTGCGTCAGGTTTTTGTTGCCTTTCTTGTCAACGGTTGAAAATTGAATTCATTAGGGTAATTTTTCCAAACGGCAGAGACAGACTTGACATGAATAAAGAAACCTTCTGATGATTATAGCATCTGTACTTTTGGGCATATCTGCCAAAATTTGTGAGGATCCAGTTGGCCGCCTACTGTTATTTCGCCTTTTAGGTGTAAAATTGAGCTTTGAGTTCCCTACGCATTATCACTACCATAACTTTAGATTGAAGATCGTAGGCAGTGGTCTGGCATGAGGTGAATCCCATGAATTGCAAGTTGGTTTTGAAACGATCCGATGACAAGTAAATGCCTCCGTCAGTGATGATCTCATTAGGATCACCATAATGGGATATCCGTGCAGAGATAAAACCGTTAGTTACTTCGTCTGGAGAAGTGCGACCAAGAAGTAATGCCGCAGGCCGTCGTGTAAGACATCGAGAGAACATTTGGTAAAAGTTTGGCATGAGATTTCAAGTCTGGACTGAATACCATTATGTCATTAAGATATGACATACAGTAAGCGGCGCAGTCACGAATTTTGTTATCCATGAAACTATGAAATGTCTGTGTAGCACAATTAAGTCCAAAAGGCATATAAATATATTCAAAAAGGCTAAATGGAGTGATGACCGCAGTCTTTTCAATATCTTCTGGCGCTACCGGGATAAGATGGTAGGCTTGTCTGAGGTCAATCACTGAGTAGAAATTGCTGCCGCTGAGTTTTTCAAGTAAAGTGTTAATGTTAAGAATAGACTTTGCATCAGATTTTGTCACTGAATTTAACTTACGGTAATCTCTACAGACTCTGTACGATCCGTTTGATTTGAAAACTAAATACAGTGGTGACGCCCATGAACTTTTCAATGGTCTGATGATTCCCTATTCCAATAGCTTTGAGAATTCCACTTGGCCAGCTTCCAGTTTAGCAGGAGTCAGTGGTCGCTTCTTGGGTTCAATAGGTTGTCCTTCTGTGACGATATGGTGCAACATGTTGGAGACTCGTAGCTCTGAATTGCTGAGATCTAAGAGCAACTTGTGTTCTCAAAGAGCTGCTGATATCTCCGCTAAATGATGCACTGGGTATGGCTGAATAACCTTTAACTATAAACGCTCGGAGGCAAGTGTTCAAAAACTTTGCGCAATTCAGGTGGAGGGGTCGATTATATTTGATTGGCAAGATCAACAATGAGACGGAATTTCAAAAGTAAATCAAGGCCTATCATGTTGTGTGAAAATTTGGTGACGATAAAGTTGTGGGTAAATTTACGCCGTAAACCAATGTTGTGTGCAATACTGGCGGCCATATGTAGGCATGGGTTTCCCTGTAGCAGTTGCGAGTAAAACGCCTAGAGAGATCTCAGCCATTGAATCACATATGAGAACCAAGTCTGCTACACCTGTATCTACAATAAATTCTTCGCCAGTTCTGAAATCAAGAAGATGCAGAAGTTCGTTGTGCTGTTTACCGGGTCATGCAAACAAGTAAGCTGGTCATTGCGACTGACATAGTCAGTTTGGCTGTCTATGTGGCATATTCAGCGTGGATGAAAAGAGTTAATAGGAATGTCAGATAGTAAATGAATGCTTCCTTGTGGCGCCGTTGATGCCGTTGATGCGAAGAAAGTACGGTTTTATAATTTCTGCGCCGTACGTTTCCCATCCTGATTCTCCACTGCGCCAGTTCTCTGAGGCATTTCCGGTCAACAGTGGAAATTGATTTTCATTTGGAAATTCTCCCAAACGGGCGAGGCAGACTCGACATGAATAAATAATACTTCTCGTGATTATAGCACCAGTTCTTTGGGATATATCTTTTAAAAAATAGCGGGGATCTAGATCGCCGCCTACTGTTATTTCGCGTTTTGGGTGGAAAAATGGGTCGTGAGTTCACCTGATTTAGCTCGAATTTCCCTAGAACTTAAGCCATGTTCACTATTGTCCACTCTAAAGAGGTTATCTCATCATCCTGCGGGGAAGGACAAAATAATGACGAATTTAACTTAGGTTCCAAAACCATCAATTCTAACTCGCATCTCTCTGATAAGTCATCTATTGAGAGAGTTGGGGAGCTGTTTGGCGAACAGTTTTAGTGACTTAGGAAGATTGTTAATAAAAACAACCTCATGATCAAAAATATTTGTTTTATAGCAACGTCCGAAATTCCATTAAAATCCCAATTAGGCCAAGTTTTGGCATGTCTAACTGCGCATACTTATTTATTATCTGCTCAGTTTCAGTGGGACCCAGCAAGGATTCTACTTCATTTGGAGGCCCAAAATGGGATTGCGTAGATTCGTAATGGCCTCTAACTCCGGATAGATCCGTCGCTGCAATTCTGAAGGTAGTTTAGCCAAAACCATTGGCAGTTTCTGATGACTGTCATAATCTGGAAACGGAGAGCAAGCGGAGTCTAGGTGCATAAAGAAAAGTTCGCTATCTCCATTCCAAAAAGGAACATCAATATCTAAAATTGGACCTGAAATTCTAACAATCTTACGGGATCTTGAAAGCATAAATTTATAAGCAAGATGAAATTTATAAAAAACGGGAAACGAAACGCTTACCAAAATCTGCTTCCAAAGTCGAAAATCATGTAATGAACACAGAACACAGAGGAAATTATTTCTTTCACTAAATCACAAGTCACAGTTCTGCACATTCGTATACTCAATAATGTGCTTTCACAAAATCAAAAAAAATTATTTTGCGTTCATATTCGATTTTGGCACACCAGATCACAAATTTATACAGTTTTGTACGTATGGGAAAAAATTTGAATAGAACACATTCCCTCAAAAAAGTTCCCAACAAAACGTTGCCCACAAGACCTCAACCTAAGAAGTATTCACAACCAGAATAAAATGTGGTATATGCTAACGTCAATTTACTGTACTCCCAAAAATAAAATAAAAAGAAACACACTCGATTGTATTAATGTCAAATGATTTATGATTTGATAATAAGTCTTGAAAACAGTACCGTTCTCAGTATCCTGGCGCTGTCGCCAAAATGTAATGTGGTGTCTGTTCAGTAATGACAGATTGGGCATGGTTAGTTGGAACTTTGGGTCTAAATGGATGCTATATGAGCTCCACCTAAACGAAAAATTGACTAACCAAGTTACATTAGTTAGTATATAACTGAAAATTGTGTGTTGTGTAGTGTGCGGTAGGATAGCTCAGTGGTTAGAGCACCAGATTCCGAAGCAGACGTGCCCAGGTTCGTATCCTGTCCGCGGCAAATTCCAGTCAGTACTTGATGAGTTCCCAATAAGGACGAAACCGGTCTACTGGATGAATTGCCTTTTCTACACTATACAATTCTTAGTTTATACTAACATATGTAAGTAATTAATGGGTCAGGTGTTTATATCAAGACCGCAACCTTGATTATAATAAATGTCATCACCACCCGCGCAACCAATGTTCGTTTAATTATATAAATGTTCATTTCAATACCACTTCCTCATGTAATGTGGTGTCTGTTCAGTAATGACAGATTGGGCATGGTTAGTTGGAACTTTGGGTCTAAATGGATGCCATATGAGCTCCACCTAAACAAAAAATTGACTAACCAAGTTACATTAGTTAGTATATAACTGAAAATTGTGTGTAGTGTAATGAACACAGAACACAGAGGAAATTATTTCTTTCACTAAATCACAAGTCACAGTTCTGCACATTCGTATACTCAATAATGTGCTTTCACAAAATCAAAAAAAATTATTTTGCGTTCACATTTGAGTTTGGCACACCAGATCACAAATTTGTACAGTTTTGTACGTATGAGAAAAAATTTGAATAGAACACATTCCCTCAAAAAAGTTCCCAACAAAACGTTGCCCACAAGACCTCAACCTAAGAAATATTCACAACCAGAATAAAATGTGGTATATGCTAACGTCAATTTACTGTACTCCCAAAAATAAAATAAAAAGAAACACACTCGATTGTATTTATGTCAAATGTTTTATGATTTGATAATAAGTCTTGAAAACAGTACCGTTCTCAGTATCCTGGCGCTGTCGCCAAATTGTAGAACATCCCGGCTTCAAGTAAATGCAGTACGACGTTACAAACTCAGTTAAGTGCCAAGATGGCTTAGATTAGTACTGTTGGTGGGCTCTTATTAGGACCGGTATTGCGTTCTCCGGCAAATGCCGAGAAAGTTAGTGTAACGACACAAATCAATCGCCGACATATTGCGTAAATTAAATTCAAATTTATTTACGTTGCACCAATGAGAAAAAAGCAAAATTGCCGTTTAACCACGTTTAACCACGTTTAACCAAGTGTATGCAAGTACACATATTGCATGCTAATTAAGCACGGGAATTTACCATGCAAGTCAGTTGGTCGTATCTGCGTTCTGCCTCGTGTTACACATGTGCGTGCTGTCGGCTGTCAATACCTATGCTGTATATTGATTTGTTTCACCAACAATTGGCAACATCCGTGACTCACCGTGTTGCTCTTCAACCAGCAAGACGAGCAAATTAATGCAAAACTTCGACGAAGTTGTCCACATCGTGATAACAA
This sequence comes from Eudiplozoon nipponicum, assembly GCA_029291075.1. NCBI lineage: Eukaryota > Metazoa > Platyhelminthes > Monogenea > Mazocraeidea > Diplozoidae > Eudiplozoon > Eudiplozoon nipponicum. Next base: position 42,875 of record JAQBSW010003222.1, read on the forward strand.
CAGCAGGCACCACAACCAGAGTCCACCCAAGGAACAGAACATCAACTTACATATATATAACTTACGAGAACGCCGCCAAGGCCCTGTTAAGGGCCCTCCTATCAGTAACTAATCTCTATTCAGAGCACCTTAACCAAGTTTGTAACGTCGAAAGGCATTTATTTGAAGCCGGGGCGTTTACAAAATTGGCGACCGCGCCAGGATACTGATTATTGTTCTGATTTTTTGGTATAAATAAAATTGACTTCCTTTTTCATCTATTTGGGATAAATAGATTGACATTTGTGTTTTCTTTACCCTGATCGTGGTTTTCTGGGAAATCTGTTGGGTATATATATTGTGGATTTGTGGGGATAATTATAATACATTGTCATCAAAGGCCAACTGGGCCTCTATTTAACTTTCCTACGTACGAAACGGCACCGTACGTACTCGTCAAACTCAACTGTGGAAGCTGTTTGTGGTTTGTAATTGTCATTCCGAAGAATTTCCGAATGAGTGTCAATTTCCACAGCTGACGGAGAGGACAACAGACCGCAGGCACGAGGGTGCATCAGTATCGGGAAACGTCTGGCGCAGGAAGTAGAAGACCGCACTTTCTGCACATCAACGGCATCAACGGCGCTACAGGGAAGAAGCCAACTACAATCCGACATCCTTGTCGACTCTTTTCGTCCACGCCGAATTTTTCACATAGAGAACCAAACAGACAATGCCGGTCGCAATCACCAGCCTACTTGTTTGCATGACCCGGCCAAACAGACAAACGAACTTCTGCATCTTCTTGATTTCAAAACTGGCGAAGAGTACATCGTAGACACAGGTGCGGCAGTCTCAGTTCTCAAAGGTGATTCAATGGCCGAGATGTCGCTAGGCGTTCTTCTCGTAACAGCTACAGGCGAGCCCATACCAACTTATGGCTGCCAATACCGCACACTCAACATAGGTCTACGACGTAAAATTTCCAACAACTTCATCATTGCCAAGGTCTCACATAATATAATAGGCCTTGATTTCCTTCTAAAATTTTGGCTCATTGTTGATCTTGCCAATCAAAAAATCATCGACTCCTCCACCGGACTTGAACAAAGCTTTTTGACACTTGCCTCCGAGCGTTTGGAGTTACAGGTCATTCAGCCAAACCCAGTGCATCATTCAGCAAAGATATCAGCAGCTCTTCGAAAATACAAATCGCTTTTCGATCTTAACAAGTCAGAGCTACGAGTCTCCAACACGATGCATCATATCGTCACAGAAGGACAACATATTGCACTCAAGAAGCGACCACTGGCTCCTGCTAAGCTGAAAGCTGCCCAAGAAGAATTCTCAAGGCTTTTGGAAGAGGGAATCATCAGACCATCAAAAAGTTCATGGGCGTCACCACTGCACTTAGTCTCAAAATCAAACTGATCGTACAGAGCCTGTGGAGACTACCGTAAGCTAAATTCAGTGACAAAATCTGTTGCATATCCTATTCCAAATATCAACACTTTACTTGAAAAACTCAACGGCAGCAATTTCTTCTCAGTGATTGACCTCAGACAAGCGTACCATCACATACCGGTAGCACCAGAAGATATCGAGAAAACTGCAGTCATCACTCCATTTGGCCTTTTTGAATATCTTTACATGCCTTTTGGACTTAAGTGTGCTACTCAGACATTTCAAAGATTCATAGACAACATACTTCGCGACGACTCTGCTTATTGTATGTCATATCTAGATGACATTATGGTATTCAGTCCAGATCTAGAATCTCATGCGAAACATCTACGAAATGTCCTCTCACGCTTATCTAACCACGGACTCAAGATCAACTGTGACAAGACGCAGATTGCAACTTCATCCGTCGATTTCTTAGGGCATCGTATCACGGCCCAAGGTATTCAACCGTTGCCGTCAAAGACGAATTCAATCAAGAATATCAAGTCACTAAGGACTTTGAGCGTTTTGCAGAAAATCCTGGGAGTACTAAACTATTATCGCAAGTTCCTTCCAGGCCTTTCAAAACAACTTTATCCTTTGTGCAGGCACCTGCGGAACCAAAAAGGACTTAGCAAGAATTCCATCATTGCTTGGTCATCCGAAGACGAGGAATTACTTCGACTTGCCATCAACTCGTTAGCAAATGCCATAATGCTAACGCATCCAGATTTCGAAAAGCCATTTCTACTCACGACAGATGCTTCTGAATTCGCTATTGGAGCCACTTTTGAACAAGAGATCGATGGAGTTGGGAAGCCTATCAGTTTCTACTCGCGTACTCTCCAACCAGTAGAAACGAGGTACGACACTTTCGGCCGAGAACTTCTCGCCATCCACGACGCAGTGCGTCATTTTATCAGCATCATCGGCAGTAGCAGATTTGTTGTTTTCACAGATCATGCACCACTAGTTAGCACATTTCGAAACGCAACTTCATCTATCGCCAAGTACCCTGCCAGAGTGGAAAGACAGCTTTCTCGTCTGAGCGAATGGCAATGTGACGTCTTTCACGTCAAGGGCAAACAGAACTTCATTGCAGATGCCCTGTCCAGGCCAGAGGTCTCTCTACAACCACCTTCACCGTCACCATTCACTGTCAACTCCGTGGCACTCAGTGAACCTGCACTAACGCCAACTTTCCTGCAAACTGAACAACGCGGTGACATTCATATTCAAAGATCAATAGCCCGTCACCCAACCAAGTTCATATGCCGTCTGTGGAAGGCTTACCAACTGTTTACTTCACGGGTACGCAGCCCAACAAGCCAGTTCTGCCGACCAGCCTTCAGAGAAAAGTTTTCGATTCAATTCACTCAATTTCTCACCCGGGAAGCCAAGCGACTGTCCGACTTCTTACAGATCGTTTCTGGGGTCACAGACTTAGGCAGAATGTCAAACGATGGGTCTCAGAGTGTGCAATTTGTCAGAAAAACAAGATCACGCGACACACCCGTTCTAAGTTGCAACATTTTCGGTCTACTTCTCGCCTAGCCATCGTCCACATCGACATTGTTCATCTGACAAAGGTTCAAGGTTTCAGCTACCTTCTAACTATGATCGATAGATTTACACGGTGGCCTGCGGCATTACCTCTTGGCACCATTTTTGCAGACGAAGTAACTAACGGTTTTATCTCTGCATGGATATCCAATTATGGTGTTCCCAATGAGGTCATCACGGACAGAGGCACTTGCTTCTCATCTGATCGTTTCAAAAACACCTTCGGTACATGGGATGCATCTTACGCCAGACGACTGCCTACCATCCCCAAGCTAATGGTATGGTAGAGAGAATGCATAGGGAACTCAACGCAGCTTTAGCATCCTCGTCCATTAATGGCAACTGGGTCGATGCACTATCTTTAATTCTGCTTGCCATGCGTTCCCGTACTCGTGAATCCATTAAAACATCTGCGTCACAACTCTTGTATGGCATGGATCTATGCCTGCCTAGTCAGCTCCCACGTCTACTACCGGCACAAGATGACCCACAAAACGAAGCTTCCCGCCTTCGACTTCATTTCGGTAACATGTCCGAACAGCAGCTGAGACACACGCCTCGTCCAGTCTTCGTCCACCCACAGCTCCACAGCTGCAAGAGAGTACTCGTTCGCAACAATAATGCTGTTGCACCACTACAACCCAAGTATCGCGGTCCTTACCTGATTTTACTAAGACAGCCAAAATACTTCATCATTATGCAAGGCGCTACACCGACATCAGTAAGCATAGACAGGTTAAAAACGTTTATCGAACCACCTGGTCCTGAGAGCGTTCAACCTTCTACACACGTCTCAGGCTCCGTCTGCCCACAATCTCAATAATCTGCTTTGTATAACGCGTAATTAATTTTTTTAAAACATTAACATTAACTATAAAATTTTTTAACCTTACGTTATTTTCGTATTTGTCTCACGTGGCATAACCAGCTGTTCTTAGCTAACAATTGTGTAGCATTTTGAACAGTTCTTTGGTATTATGCCATCTCTGAGGCAATGTTCGTGTACATATTTTTATGCAATTACCTTTGATTTTAATGTATATATATTTTACATTATAATGTATTTCTCACACATGACATTACACTGCCTATTTTGGTATGACCAGCTACTTAGAGCTAACGCTTTCGTGTAGCAACACTAAGAAGTGATCAGCTTCATATCATGGTACAGGCCACTTTCAATGCATATCTCAACTTTATCTATTTCACAAAGACCACTCTACAAATGTCATGACCACAACGTCGAGCACTCTAGCTCCTTTGGTCGTATACAAACACATTGACAACGATCCAACCTGCTTAGGTTTTTATCTTAAACCTGGCAAATTCAGAGGCGATTTACCTCGAAATCTTCACGCTGCGGCTCCAAAACTTACACTGCTCTATTTTGCCTCACGTGCTATGACCGTCCACTAGAGCTAACAATTTGTGTAGCAATTCCTAGTGGTTACCTGGCATCATATCATTGTTGAAGCAACCAACAAGCATATTTAAGCCCAGCATTTATGGTTCATCATATTTTTGCTTAACTTGGTTCGAACTCTGTCATGCATTTCTTATCTAGCCTCGCAGAGAGGAATATTTTTTTTCTTTTTTTTTCAGAGAGGAAAGTGTTGTAACGACACAAATCAATCGCCGACATATTGCGTAAATTAAATTCAAATTTATTTACGTTGCACCAATGAGAAAAAAGCAAAATTGCCGTTTAACCACGTTTAACCACGTTTAACCAATAGTATGCAAGTACACATATTGCATGCTATTTAAGCACGGTAATTTACCATGCAAGTCAGTTGGTCGTATCTGCGTTCTGCCTCGTGTTACACATGTGCGTGCTGTCAGCTGTCAATACCTACGCTGGATATTGATTTGTTTCACCAACAATTGGCAACATTCGTGACTCACCGTGTTGCACTTCAGCCAGCAAGACGAGCCAATTAATGCAGAACTTCAACCAAGTTGTCCACACATGATAACAACAGCAGGAACCACAACCAGAGTCCACCCAAGGAACAGAACATCAACTTACATATATATAACTTACGCGAACGCCGCCAAGGCCCTCTTAAGGGCCCCATATCAGTAACTAATCTCTATTCAGAGCACCTTAACCGAGTTTGTAACGTCGTACGGCATTTACTTGAAGCCGGGGCGTTTTCATTAGTTATTGTAGCAGTGTCTTGAAATACTCCAAGACACTTGAGACCAGCTCTGGTTGACGGGCTGTTGTTCCTTCTGTTGTGGCGATGACATCAGCGGCGAGAGACTGTGTGAATGCCGCGTATTGTCTCGTTGAAGATCTGCGACAACACCGTGGTAACTGGCACACGTAAAGGTCCAATAAGTAGATGTTGCTCCGTCTCACTAATTGTACAGCTACAAGATTGATGAGACTAAAATTGAATCTGTGAGTGAAGCGTGTCCAGATATCAGCGTAGGTGAAAGGTCTGTATGACTGGAGACAGCACGCTGACGTAGCGCACTGCAGAAGGCACAGGCGAAAACTGACTGACATGGTAAATTCACCGTGCTTATATAGCCTGAAATCGAAAAGTCGCACGCCATTGGTTAACGGCAGATTTCGCTTGTTTTAATTGGTGCAGTGTAAATTAAATTTGAATTTTGATTTACGCAATCTGTCGGCGAATAGTTCTTGAGCCGTTGCAACTTAAATAATTCATGAAAAATGTCGGTTGTTTTAATTATTTGATAAAGCTGTGACGGCTCAAGAATAATACGCCGACATATTGCGTAAATGAAATTCAAATTTAGTTTGCGTGGCACCAATTAAAACAAGCGAAATTTGCCGTTAACCAATGGCGTGCCAGTTATCGATTTCAAGCTATATAAGCACGAAGAACTTACCATGCTAGTCAGTTTTCACATTTGCCTTCTGCTATGCGCTACGTGTGCGTGCTGTCTCCTGTCGTACTGACATTTACTTAAGCTGACTTCTGAACTTGCTTCACACGCAGAGTCACTTAGTCACGCCAATCTAGTCGCTGCACATCTAGTGAGATGGAGGAACATCTATTTATTGAATCTCTACATGTGCCAGTCACCACGATGTTGTTGCATTTCTTCAACGAGGCAATACTCAGCTTACACACAGACTCTCGCCGCTGATATCAACGGCACAACAAAAGAAACAAAAGCCAGTCAACCAGTGTCGATCCCAAGTGTTTATGTGTACTTCTAGACACTGCTTCACTATCTAACTTTCTCGGCATTTGCCAGAGAATGTAATTCCGCTCCTAATAAGGGCATAAAATACAATCGACCGTGTTTCTTTTTCATTTTTATTATCATGGGTGACAGTAAATTGACGTTAGCACATACCACATTTTTACTCTTGTTGTAAATATTTCTTAGGTCGAGGTCTGGTAGGCATTTTTCATTGGGAAGCAAAGCATTTTTGAGGGAAGATTTTTTAATCTCCTACGCACAAAACTGCGAAACTATAAAAACTCAACAGATTTGTTATCTAGTCATTTTTTGTGCCAAACTAGAATGTGGACATAACATTTTATCGATTTTGTGAAAGCACTGGTAAACTGTGACTTTTGATTTTGTGAAAAAACATAATTTTGTCTGTTTTCTCTATGCGTCGATCAGGATTCTGGCAATTTCAACTGTGAAAGAATATTTTCATTTCATCAGTTTTCTGCATTCGTCAGTGCTCATCCCGTGAGTTTCAACTTTGGAAGCCAATTTTGTTTTCAACTGTAAAAGCAGATTACATTTCGTCAGTTTTTTGCATTCGTCATTGCTCATCACATCATTTTCGACTGTGGAAGCAGATATTGGTAAGCGTTTCTTTTTATAAATTTCATCTTGCTTATAAATTTATGCTTTTAAGATCCCGTAAGATTGTTAGAATTTCGGTCCAATTTTAGATATTGATGTTCCTTTTTGGGATGGAGATAGCAAACTATTCTTTATGCGCCTAGACTCCGCTTGCTCTCCGTTTCCAGATTATGACAGTCATCAGAAACTGCCAATGGTTTTGGCTAAACTACCTTCAGAATTGCAGCGACGGATCTATCCGGAGATAAAGGCCATTAGGAATCTACGCAATCCCATTTTGGGCCTCCAAATGAAGTAGAATACTTGCTGGGTCCCACTGAAACTGAGCAGATAATAAATAACTGTGGGCAGTTAGACATGCCAAAACTTGGCCTAATTGAGATTTTAATGGAATTTCGGAAACGTTGGTATAAAACAAATATTTTTGATCATGAGGCTAAGGTTATTTTTATTAACAATCTTCCTTAGTCACTAAAACTGTTCTCCAAACAGCTCCCCAACTCTCTCAATAGATGACTTATCAGAGAGATGCGAGTTAGAATTGATGGTTTTGGAACCTATGTTAAATTCGTCATCATTTTGTCCTTCCCCGCAGGATAATGAGATAACCTCTTTAGAGTGGACAATAGTGAACATGGCTTAAGTACTAGAACGTTTGCCAATAGGGAAATTCGAGCTAAATCAGGTGAACTCAAGACCCATTTTTCCACCCAAAACGCGAAATAACAGTAGGCGGCGATCTAGATCCCCGCTATTTTTTAAAAGATATATCCCAAAGAACTGGTGCTATAATCACGAGAAGTATTATTTATTCATGTCGAGTCTGCCTCGCCCGTTTGGGAGAATTTCCAAATGAAAATCAATTTCCACTGTTGACCGGAAATGCCTCAGAGAACTGGCACAGTGGAGAATCAGGATGGGAAACGTACGGCGCAGAAATTATAAAACCGTACTTTCTTCGCATCAACGGCATCAACGGCGCCACAAGGAAGCATTCATTTACGATCTGACATTCCTATTAACTCTTTTCATCCACGCTGAATATGCCACATAGACAGCCAAACTGACTATGTCAGTCGCAATGACCAGCTTACTTGTTTGCATGACCCGGTAAACAGCACAACGAAATTCTGCATCTTCTTGATTTCAGAACTGGCGAAGAATTTATTGTAGATACAGGTGTAGCAGACTTCGTTCTCATATGTGATTCAATGGGTGAGATCTCTCTAGGCGTTTTACTCGCAACTGCTACAGGGAAACCCATGCCTACATATGGCCGCCAGTATTGCACACAACATTGGTTTACGGCGTAAATTTACCCACAACTTTATCGTCACCAAATTCTCACACAACATGATAGGCCTTGATTTACTTTTGAAATTCCTTCTCATTGTTGATCTTGCCAATCAAATATAATCGACCCTTCCACCTGAATTGCGCAAAGTTTTTGAACACTTGCCTCTGAGCGTTTATAGTTAAAGGTTATTCAGCCATACCCAGTGCATCATTTAGCGGAGATATCAGCAGCTCTTTGAGAACACAAGTTGCTCTTAGATCTCAGCAATTCAGAGCTACGAGTCTCCAACATGTTGCACCATATCGTCACAAAAGGACAATCTATTGAACCCAAGAATCAACCACTGACTCCTGCTAAACTGGAAGCTGCCCAAGAGGAATTCTCAAAGCTTTTAGAATAGGGAATCATCAGACCATCGAAAAGTTCATGGGCGTCACCACTGTATTTAGTTTTCAAATCAAACGGATCATACAGAGTCTGTGGAGATTACCGTAAGTTAAATTCAGTGACAAAATCTGATGCAAAGTCTATTCTTAACATTAACACTTTACTTGAAAAACTCAGCGGCAGCAATTTCTACTCAGTGATTGACCTCAGACAAGCCTACCATCTTATCCCGGTAGCGCCAGAAGATATTGAAAAGACTGCGGTCATCACTCCATTTAGCCTTTTTGAATATATTTATATGCCTTTTGGACTTAATTGTGCTACACAGACATTTCATAGTTTCATGGATAACAAAATTCGTGACTGCGCCGCTTACTGTATGTCATATCTTAATGACATAATGGTATTCAGTCCAGACTTGAAATCTCATGCCAAACATTTACCAAATGTTCTCTCGATGTCTTACACGACGGCCTGCGGCATTACTTCTTGGTCCTATTTCTGCAGACGAAGTAACTAACGGTTTTATCTCTGCACGGATATCCCATTATGGTGATTCTAATGAGATCATCACTGACGGAGGCACTTGCTTGTCATCGGATCGTTTCAAAACCAACTTGCAATTCATGGGATTCACCTCATGCCAGACCACTGCCTACGATCTTCAATCTAAAGTTATGGTAGTGATAATGCATAGGGAACTCAAAGCTGCTTTAACATCCTCGTCCATCAATGGCAACTAGGTCGATGCACTACTTTTAGTTCTGCGTTCCCGTAATCGTGAATCCATTTAACATTCTGCGTCGCAACTCTTGTATTGCATGGAATTTGCCCGCCGTGTCAGCTCCCACGTCTACTACCCGCACAAGACGAAGCTACCCGCCTCCGACTTCATTTTCAGTAATAAGTCTGAACAACAGCCGAGACAGACGCTTCGTCCAGTCTTCGTTCACCTGCAGCTCCACAGCTGCAAAAGAGTACTCGCTTGCAACGACACAGCTGTTGCACCACTAAAACCCAAGAATCGCGGTTCTTACCCGATTTTGCTCAGTCAGCCAAAATACTTCATTATCATGCAAGGTGCGACACCTTTGTCAGTATGCAGAGACAGTTTGAAACCATTTATCAAAGCGCCTGATCCTGGGGGCATCCAAACTTCTACACACGTTTCAGGCTCTCTGCCTACAAACTTAATCTAGCAACAGATTATTTTGCATAACGCATAAGTGACATTCTTTTATCATTAATTTTTCGTTATTTTAAGTAATTAATTTATAACTTTTATGAATCCACATAATTCAATTTTATTCTCACATTCATCTGACTCACGTGGTATAACCAGATGTTCTAAGGTAATAATTGTGTTGTAAAACACGGCTCCGTGATACAACCCAACGATGTTCGATACAGTGCTCTTTAAGTTCAAATAGTCTAAATATGTTCTTATACAATATTCTTTTTAACTGTGATTTTAGAAACAATCTCTGTTAGTTTCAAGCAGTTTTAATCGATATTTCTTGAACTGCAATTTTATTTGTAATTAATAGGGTTTTTATTAAATAAAGAGAACCGCGCGCGATCCGCGAGGATCACGCGGTGGACCATTGTGTCAGTGCGAACTTATTTCGCTTAGTTGGATAATTTACTTTTTGGATTTACTGTTAACATTGAAGTAGGCCTATCTGAACTTCAGAGAATAATGGATTAGTATAATGACATGAGTTTAAAACCATAGCAAGCAGTGAACTAAATATTTGTGAGATTTTTGTCATTGAAGTCTTTATACGGTTTACATATCCTTTTTAAGTGATAACTTTTAAATTGGAATCCATTCCTGTCATCATGTATTTTCAATCAATTTTTTATCATTGAAGTCTTTATACGGTTTATATACTCATTTTTAGTGATAACTTTTAACATTGATTCCATTCATTTCATCATGTATTTTCAATCGAGTTTTTATCATTGAAGACATTAAACGGTTTATATACTCATTTTTAGTGATAAATTTTAAAATTGATTTCATTCATGTCATCATGTATTTCCAATCGAGTTTTTAACATGGAAGTCTTTAAACGGTTTATATTTTCATTTTTAGTGATAACTTTTAACATTGATTCCATTCATGTCATCATGTATTTTCAATCGAGTTTTTGTCATTGAAGTCTTTATGGGGCTTACCCCTTCATTTTTAATTTATAACTCTTAACGATGACTTTTTTTATATCATCACATGTTTCAAATCGATGGTATAAATACAGTTCAATTCAGACATTTATAAGCAAATAACTGATTTTGCACAAAACATTTCTCTTTGTAAACATATATCATTTTAATTTTTGTCGTCTAGAAGACAGACAATTTAGTTTAACTGTGAATGGTGTTCAAGACCTATTCTTGCATTAAAATCTGTTTTGTGGTCGACCTAAGCATGGTCAGTGTGGACTAACTGTAAAATATATTTCTATTTGCAACTTTATATATAATATATGTATGAAACCAAGTTTCGGCTTTCTCATATCAACCATCCGAAAAGGATCAGAGACTGATTAGGTTCACGGGTGGTAATATAGCCACCATTGATATGTAGGACGGGTATAGAATCATGAACCAGCTAACAACCCCCAAAAATATCTATACATAAATGGTGCCCCGGTTCGTCAAACTCACAGCCAGTAAGGAATTAATAAACATCTATATTTTGAGAAAAGCAAGCACTTTGGATGAAGGCCACTTCACACGTTATTGCCTCGGAAAGGGCTGCAAAGTGGGCGAGGTCACCCTCACTATCACATGAGAATCCGCCCATGGAAGGTTCGGGAGACGGGTGGGGTCAGCCTCTTCGGCGGCAGGAGAGGCTGAGCACCCAAAGATTGTTGGCCGCTCCACGTCTGATGGCTCGAAGCACGTTGCTTTTGCGGTAGAGCGCAATCAAACTATTGTCTTTACAGCGACGGCTCCAGTCAAGTCATGCTTCAAACACCCAAATGCCAGCTACATGTCTCATCGTCAGTTGCCACTATCAACATCTTTTTTCATCCGTGACGCAACCTCTGGCGAATTATTCCTCATAGACACTTGATCAGATGTAAACTTACAACTCCACAATTATCTCGAACCCACCCGCCCAGTCGACACCAGCAGTCTGACCTGCGCCAATGGCTCCAACATAGCGACGTTTCGGGTACGAGTACACACAATCTCGTTCTCCAAATCAAAAAGATGTTTCAAATATTCGTTCATCATCGCCAACACGACATGAAACATCACTGGACGTGACTCTCGGGCACTTCGACCTAACCATCCGTCCAAGATCGCGAGAGATAGAGGAACCAGTATCAGTGTTGACAGAACCAAAATCAGTCGTTACACGGTATGACAGAGCAATAAAACCTCCTGTAAGGTTAGCTCCCTTCATTGTGTACTAATTTTCATTGTCGGGGGGTGTATGTAACACGCGGCTCCGTGTTACAACCCAACGATTTTCGATACAGTACTCTTTAAGGTCAAATAGTCTAAATCTGTTCTTATACAATATTTCTCTTAACTGTGATTTTAGGAACAATATCTGTTAGTTTCAAGCAGTTTTAATCGATATTTCTTGAACTGCAATTTTATTTGTAATTAATAGAGTTTTTATTAAATAAACAGAACCGCGCGCGATCCGCGAGGATCACGCGGTGGACTATTGTGTCACTGCGGATTTATTTCGCTTAGTTGGATTATTCGCACTTTGGATTTACTGTTAACATTGAAGTAGGCCTATCCGAACTTCAGAGAATAATGGATTAGTATAATGACATGAGTTTAAAATCATAGCAAGCAGTGAACGAAATATTTGTGATTTTTTGTCATTGAAGTCTTTATACGGTTTACATATCCCTTTATAGTGATAACTTTTAACATTGATTCCATTCATGTCATCATGTATTTTCAATCGAATTTTTATCATTGAAGTCTTTAAACGGTTTATATACTCATTTTTAATGATAACTTTTAACATTGATTCCATTCATTTCATCATGTATTTTCAATCGCGTTTTTATCATTGAAGTCTTTAAATGGTTTATATACTCATTTTTGTGATAACTTTTAAAATTGATTCCATTCATGTCATTATGTATTTTCAATCGAGTTTTTGTCATTGAAGTCTTTATGGGGCTAACCCCTTCATTCTTAATGTTAACTTTTAACGATGACTATTTCCATATCATCACATGTTTTAAGTCGATGGTATAAATACAGTTTAATTCAGACATTTATAAGCGAATAACCGATTGTGCACAAAAAATTTCTCTTTGTAAACTATAAATCATTTTAACTTTTGTCGTCTAGAAGACGGACAATTTAGTTTAACTGTGAATGGTGTTTAAGACCTATTCTTGTATTAAAATATGTTTTATTGTCGACCTACGCATGGTCAGTGTGGACTAACTGTGAATTATATTTCTATTTGCAACATTATATATAATATATGTATGAAACCAAGTTTTGGCTTTCTCATATCAACCATCCGAAAAGGATCCGTGACTGATTATGTGCACGGGTAGTAGTAATAGCCACCAATGATATGTAGGACGGGTATAGAACCATGAACCAGATAACAACCCTCAAGAATACCTATACATAAATGGTGCTCCGTTTCGTCGAACTCACAGCCAGTAAGGAATTAATAAACATCTATATTTTGAGAAAATCAAGCACTTTGGATGAAGGCCACTCCACACGTTATTGCCTCGGAAACGGCTGCACATTCCTGCGCACAGACGCGACGTTCAGGTGGGCGAGGTCACCCTCACTATCTCAGGAGAATCCGCCCATGGAAGGTTGGAAAGGCGGGTGGGGTCAGCCTCCTCGGTGACAGTAGAGGCTGAGCACCATAAGATTGTTGGCCGCTCCACGTCTGATGGCTCGAAGCACGTTGCTTTTGCGGTAGAGCGCAATCGAACTATTGTCTTTACAGCGACGGCTCCAGTCATGTCATGCTTCAAACGTCCGAATACCAGCAACCAGTTTCATCCTCAGTTGCCACTATCAACTTCTTTTCTCATCCGTGACGCAACCCCTGGCGAATTATTTCTCATAGACACTGGATCAGATGTAAGCTTACAACTCCACTATTATCTCGAAACCACCCACCCAGTCGACACCAACAGTCTGACCTGCGCCAATGGCTCCAACATAGCGACGTTTGGGGTACGAGTACACACAATCTCGTTCTCCAAATCAAAAAGATGTTTCAAATATTCGTTCATCATCGCCAACACGACAAGAAACATCATTGGACGTGACTCTCGAGCACTTCGACCTAACCATCCGTCCAAGATCGCGAGAGATAGAGGAACCAGTATCAGTGTTGACAGAACCAAAATCAGTCGTTACACGGTATGACAGAGCAATAACACTTCGTTTAAGGTTAGCGCCCTTCATTGTGTACTAACTTTCATTGTCGGGGGGGTGTATGTAACACGCGGCTCCGTGTTACAACCCAACGATTTTCGATACACTACTCTTTAAGGTCAAATTGTCTGAATCTGTTCTTATAAAAAAACGAATAGTTATTGCATGCAATTGATAAATTATTATTCAGCCACTCTGGTCTCAATTAGTTAGATGAAAACAACGGTTATAAAAATGCACACACACACATGTGACACGCGAATATCTAATGAAAGGTCAGTCTGTGGTATATAAATATTATGACTAGAGGAAATAACACACTTGCTTCATTTGTTTCGTGAAATGCATCTGATGAAGATCTACGGTAATGTAGATCGAAATATTATGAAAAAAGAAATTTACTGGAACAATGAAAGCTGCGTTAGTCAAAACGCAGATCAGGTAATTTCAATTAATCCAGGTGCGCAAAAACACAATTCCTTCAAGAAACATTTAACATGGAATTATAGCAGCAATGCCGTTAAATGGTATAATAAATATACGTTATTGAAACAACAAATCGTGAGGCAAGTGTCAAATATTTCCTTTTTAAGTATTTGTTTAAAACATGATGTTATTCCTAAATGTTTTCGTTTTAAATTAAATTTTAAGTTAAATGCTTATGGCATGTCTCGTAAGCATGACCTTTGTATAAATATTATAAAAACTTTGATTCGTGATTTAGTTAAACGCAAGATTATACTTATTACGAATAAAACTAAACTAAGATCGATGTTAACTTCTCTTTTGCACGCAGATGATTTTAATTGCATTGAGGATTTCAGTGATAAAGCCCGTAATAGAGAAATAAAAAAGTAAGAATTAGACATGATAAGAAATTTGCTGACTTGGGAATTTATAGACCTCAAGAAAGTGATAATTTAATCGGGACTAATAGAATAGTAAATCTATCAACATTAAGTCTTAAGAAGGATCAAGTTGAACTACTTAACCGTGGTTTGAACATGGCTATTCCTAATGAAAGATCGGTTAGAAACGAATTAATTACTGAGGCTGTCAAAACGGCAAAGCTTCTATCGGATAATGATAGGGTGAAATTTGAATTAAACGTTGCCTCAATGGTTTTAACACACTAAGAGGATAAGATTAAGCCTAATTATAAAATTAAACGTCTCAGAATGGATTTAGTATCAAATAATGTTATATGTCTTAAGGCGGATAAAGGAGGAGCTACAGTTCTGATGAATCAATCTGATTATGACAATAAAATGTTAGAACAGTTAAGTAATGCTGAAGTATACACTAAAATAACAAAAGACCCTACTGATAAGTTACAAGGGCAAGTAAAATTATTAATCAATAATATGATTGCTAATGAAGAATTGGATTCGACGCATGGTAACACTCTCATTCAAAGAGATACGGTTGCACCCAGAGTTTATGGTTTAGTTAAAGTGCATAAGCCGGGTAATCCTTTAAGAATTATAGTGAATGTACAACACTCCCCAACATATAAAATTTCAAAGTTTTTGTGCCATAGAATAAGAAAATATTCCTATTTCTTAGAACATACCTTGCTTAACTCATATCATTTAGCTGAAATTGTTGATAAATGTGTACTAGATGAAAAGGATAGATTAGTAAGCTTAGATGTAGTATCTATGTACACAAATATACCGGTACCTGAGGCTCTGGATTGTTTTAGACGTTTCCTAGTTGATCACCCATTAATATTAGAAGGAAGCAAAATGACGTTAGGACACGTCATGGAGATGATGTGTATTTGTATGTCCTCCACTTATTTTAAATTTCGTAAGGAATTTTATAAACAAATTAGGGGCGTTCCAATGGGACAACCTTTGTCGGTCCCAATAGCCAATATCTTTATGCATTATATGGAAAATAATCTGTTGGATAAAACTCCATTAAAACCAAAATTGTACCTAAGTTTCTTGGAAGATATATTACTCATCTAGAACCATGGTGACAATGAATTGGTAAATTTCTTAAATTTAGCTAATCGAATGAGCGAACTACAATTTACCTTAGAAAGGGAATCGTCAGGTGAATTACCATTTTTAGATGTCAAATTAATTAGAAATGGTCTGAAATTGGGAAGAGATATTTATAGGAAGGATACTTATTCAGGAATCCTTCTTAATTTCAAGTCCAATCACCCGTTTCGTATGAAAGTCGGGATCTTAAAGTCATTAACATTAAGAAGTCTCAAGTTAACAGATATAAAGCATAGGAAGTTAGAATTAGACAGACTACGCGATATATTCAAGACTAATGGTTACCCTCCTCATTTAATAGATACAACAATGAGGGACATGATGAAGAAATTTAATCCTAGTTTGCGATACATAAAAGCTGATAAGGAGAAGGAAGAGCGGAAGATCATGGTCTTACCGGACTCTATATTAAGTAGGAAAGTGAAATCAATAGTATTAAAATACAATATAGGGACCGTTTTAAAACAGCCTCTTACACTAGGCACTATACTCCCTAACCATAAAGAATAGATTGAACCCTTAGACACTTCAGGAGTGTATGAGATCCCATGCAATGATTGTAGTCTCAAGTATGTTGGTGAGACCATGCGTCCAATCAAAGTAAGAAGAGGTGAACATAAAACTGCGTGTAAGTATGGACATATTGCTAAATCAGATCTTGCTCGTCATGTAGTGGAGACTGGGCATACTATCGACTGGGAGGAATGCAAACGCATAGCAATATGTAGTCGTAATAGGGTGACGAGATTGATTAGGGAATCTATAGAAATTAAATCTAGAGATGATATTATGAATGAAACAGCTGTTGAAAAATCTTTAGGTCCGATTTGGAATACTGCACTAGCTAATGGAAGGAAAAGGCAATTGCATGAATTGGTAACTGAAGCTAGCTCCAGTAAAAGATTAAGAACATCAGATTAAGATTGACTAATTAGTGGGCTTTTATTCAAGAAATGAATAAACAATTATGAATATAGCCTTCAAATTTCATCTCTAACTATTCATTTGATTTTAAAACAAATAGTGATTTCAACCTTAATTTTCTGTTTTACACCCCCACCCTACCCATTGGAAATATTCTAATAATACAATATTTATAAGTAATAATTTGTCTGACGCGTGCAAAGGGTAAATTAATGTCTATTGACTGCAGTTTCATTTAGATGTACGTACATGTGTATCAAAATAATTTAACCAAGTTTTTTAGTTATGCATACACATACACATGCACATGCGTGGCGTGCGCCAATAACTGTTATTAACTTATCTAACTTGAATATAACCTAGTGGATTGAATTGTAATTTAACATGTGCATTAGTCGTTCGGACTTCTGGTCTTATCACTCATAGCATGTTTCTTTGACGAGTGTTTCTGAATTATGGGTCTCCCCATCTCAGTTACGTCATTTACATTGAGTGTGAAAAAAAACGAATAGTTATTGCATGCAATTGATAAATTATTATTCAGCCACTCTGGTCTTAATTAGTTAGATGAAAACTACGGTTATAAAAATGCACACACACTGTGACACGCGAATATCTAATGAAAGGTCAGTCTGTGGTATATAAATATTATGACTAGAGGAAATAACACATTTGCTTCATTAGTTTCGTGAAATGCATCTGATGAAGATCTACAGTAAGGTAGATCAAAATATTATGAAAAAAGAAATTTACTGGAACAATGAAAGCTGCGTTAGTCAAAACGCAGATCAGGTAATTTAATTAATCCAGATTTTTCAAATATTCGTTTATCATCGCCAGCACGACAAGGAACATCATTGGACGTGACTCTCGAGCACTTCGACGTAACCATCCGTCCAAGATCGCGATAGATAGAGGAACCAGTATCAGTGTTCACAGAACCAAAATCAGTCGTTACACGGTATGACAGAGCAATAACACTTCGTTTAAGGTTAGCCCTCTTCATTGTGTACTAATTTTCATTGTCGGGGGTGTATGTAACACGCGGCTCCGTGTTATAACCCAACGATGTTCGATACAGGGCCATTTAAGGTCAAATAGTGTAAATCTGTTCTTATACAATATTCTTTTTAACTGTGATTTTAGAAACAATCTGTTAGTTTCAAGCAGTTTGAATCGATATTTCTTGAACTACAATTTTATTTGTAATTAATAGGGTTTTATTAAATAAAACAGAACCGCGCGCGATCCACCGAGGATCACGCAGTGGACTTTGTGTCACTACGAACTTATTTCGCTTAGTTGGATAATTTACACTTTGGTTTATATTGTAACATTGAAGTAGGCCTATCTGAACTTCAGAGAATACTGGATTAGTATAATGACATGAGTTTAAAACAATAGCAAGCGGTGAACTAAATATTTGTGAGTTTTTTGTCATTGAAGTCTTTATACGGTTTACATATCCTTTTTTAGTGATAACTTTTAACATTAATTCCATTCATGTCATCAGGTATTTTCAATCGAGTTTTTATCATTGAAGTCTTTAAACGGTTTATATACTCATTTTTGTGATAACTTTTAACATTGATTCCATTCATGTCATCATGTATTTTCAATCGAGTTTTTGTCATTGAAGTCTTTAAACGGTTTATATACTCATTTTAGTGATAACTTTTAACATTGATTCCTTTCATGTCATCATGTGTTTTCAATCGAGTTTTTGTCATTGAAGTCTTTATGGGGCTTACCCATTCATTTTTAATGAGAAATTTTAACGATGACTTTTTCCATATCATCACATGTTTTAAATCGATGGTATAAATACAGTTCAATTCAGACATTTATAAGCAAATAACTGATTGTGCACAAAACATTTCTCTTTGTAAACATAAATCATTTTAACTTTTGTCGTCTAGAAGACAGATAATTTATTTTAACTGTGAATGGTGTTTAAGACCTATTCTTGCATTAAAATCTGTTTTATTGTCTACCTACACATGGTCAGTGTGGACTAACTTGCAATATATTTCTATTTGCAACATTATATCTAATATATGTATGAAACCAAGTTTCGGCTTTCTCATATCAACCATCCGAAAAGGATCAGAGACTGATTAGGTGCATGGGTAGTAATAATAGCCACCATTGATATGTAAGACGGGTATAGAATCATGATCCAGATAACAACCCCCAAGAATACCCATACAGTGTTGCATTTTTGAACAGTTCTTTTGTATTATTCCATCTCTGAGGCAATGTTTGAGTTCATTTGTTGTTGCTACCCTTTGATTTATATGTATATATTTTTACATTGTGACTTATGGCTCAAACCGGAGCTCACACTACCTTTTTTGGTATGACCAGCTAATTAGAGCTAACGCCTTGTTTAGCAACACTATGTATTTGTCGGCTTCGTATCATGGAACAGGCCACTCTCAATGCATATTTCAACTTCGTCAATTACACAGTGACCACTCTATTAATATCCTGACCACAACATCGAGCACACACAAGCTCTTTTGGTTTTATTCAATCACAGTAACGGCAAAACAGCCTTCCTAGATTTCAACTTAAACCTGGCAACTTCAGTGGCTTCTTTGAAATCCTCACATTGCCGCTCTTCAGGACTCAAACTGCTTTATTTTGTCTCACGCGGTATGACCAGCCACTACAGCTAACGAATTGTGTAGCAATTCCTAGTGGTTATCTGACATAATAACATTGTTGAAGCAACTAACAAGCATACTTCAGCCAAGCATTCACGATACATATAAAACATAGCTTAGACCAGAATAATAACCAGTTGCTTAACTGGGTGCAAACTTTGTCCAATATTTCGAGAGGAATGATTTGTTCAGAGAGGAAATTTATTTAACGGGTCAAGAACAATTCGCCGACATATAGCGTTAATGAATTTCAAATTTAAATTCACATTATATGTCTAAAACAGTAAAATATCTAAGAACGTATAATATTGAAAGCCAGGCAATCCATGAAATAGAATAGAATAGAATATCTCATATCAATTTTGATAAAGTTATTGTGATAGCCGAAAAACGGTGTCTTTATTTAATGGCATTTGTACAATAAATAATTATAGACTCATCATCGAAATTCACAGACCGGATATTATGAAATATTAACGTATAATTCGAGTGTAACATTATGCATAAATGAGAACCATGAAAGGTAATTGAGTATTTGTAGTGTTGACTAATATGATGATATAATGCATAACATTTCAATTTAATAATACAGAATGTGGTAATAAAAATTTCAAGAAAGTATATTACTGATCATAATTATCCTTGTTTTTTGTTCAGCCACGAGAAAGTATTATCAAAATCAAAATTAAAAAGACGAGTGGGATGGAATTTTTTTCTAGTTCAATACATAAAAATTTATAAGACATATTAATCGTTTCTCTAAGCCCCTTTGGCAATTGATTGTAAATTTTGTAAATTTTATCAAAAGAGAATAACTTCCACGAAACATTTCCCATCAAAGAAGGAGAGATCAATAAATGTCCAAATATAGTTCCAACCTCATGAATCTTCCCTATTGGATTCATACAAGAACCAGTCCAATGGTTCAAGTGGAAAACTTTTATGCAATAGCACCATAAATTTTGCAGTGATACAAAATTTAACCTTCTGTCGTATATAATGCAGGACAGAGGGCCATGTAAAAGAAGATATTTCCTTCGACAAAATTAAGTGACATTTATTGATAAATTGAAACGAATATTATTTTTTTTAAATAATAAAACATTTATTTGGCAACAAAGGCCAACAGGCCCGATCATTGAAATAACAAATCAAAAATAGGATATGTGGAGGTGAATGAAATTGTGACTAGCAAAGTATTTAACAACAGGAGAGGGAGGAGTTGAGGAAGAGAAGTAATTTCATCAACTTCATGATAGTTCAATCTGGAGGGGAAAAAGAGATTCAATTTGACTAGACAAGATCAATTGGTATTCAGTCCATGAAGTGTCCGAGCATCAATGTGGGGTAGGCTGGATTCGGACAGATGAGTTTGATTGTTAGATCTAATATAATGGCGGACCGGAAGCAGACGCCGACCAATGGAGTTCTTTGTCGTGTATATTGAATTTCTGAAGTGTAGTATTGACCAGGAAGGAGTCGACTAGATTGAAGCTAGTGTTTCGTGCCGGGATCACTGGCATCTGTTGAACGAGGTTATGACTAATGGTAGACGAGGAGTAGTCAAGCAGGTTTTTGAGTTTCCGGTCTTTCACTGAAACAGAAAGGAAAAGGATTGGTTGAGCAAAACGTGGTAAAGCATCCACTAAATGGACATAATAGAATGAAAAATAAGAATACAAGTGATATCAGGTAATCAAGATTGAGATATTCAAAACCAGAAGGGAAAAGTCGAAATAAGATGTCAGACATAGGGATTTCGCCCTCCGAAACCAGTATGGAGTATAGCCTGGGGGTGAAAGAAATGGTATGAATTAAGAAGGAACCAATTTCGCTTCCAATCTGTCGTTTTACAAGGAAATTTGTTAAGATTTACTTGTGGGCAGCCTTTTTAAATTCGTGCTGTGGTAGGAGCTTCATTTCCGTGGGAAGAGCGTTGAAGACACTGGTGGATTGAGAAAGAGATAGATTTTGTTAAATATATTGGGGATATGGTTAGATTGGATTGAAGAGTTGCTAGAACGTGTGGCGTAATGATGACTTGTGGGAGCAAAGTTGGACAGTGATAGGCAAGTTTTGAACTTATGAATAAAAGAAATCACTCGAAGGTGACGGATAAACCAAAGCGGTAGAAGTTTTGCCAGAAGTAGTCGTTCCCGATAGTTTTGGCTGTGGGGAAAAACTCGCTTTAGAAATCTGGAGGAGATTTTTTCGATGGCGTACGAGGAGGCAAGGGTTAGAGAACAGTAGAATTCGCTAGTTCAAGAAATGAGGAGTAGGACATAGACCTTGAATAGCGTGAGTTGGAGATTGAGGTTGTTAGTCTTGAAGCAGATCAGACGGGCCCATTTGAAGAGTTTGGAAGTAGTGTGTGTAAGGCGTGGCAAGAAGTCTAGAGATTATGAAAAATAGATACCAAGGTGCTTGGCCGAATCCAATTATTTCAATATCAAGGGGATAATTTGCATCCGGGAGAGTGCAGAATGGGTCGGAGAAGAGTTTCACCAAACGATTCTTTGCGGGGTTTAGTTTGAGACTGATATTGCTGAGCTGCGAATAGAGCGAGGATAAATGCTCCGATATAAGAGGTAAGAAAGGGTTGGATGCTGTGGGGTTGCTGAATACTATGACCATGTCATCCGCATATTTAAACAGCTTAAAAAGGTTGTCATTAACCTGTACCTGCGTGAGTATAAGATTGAAAAGAATAGGACCAAGTACGGAGCTCTGGGGAACTTTAGACCGTATAAAAGCTGGCCTCGAGTGACTATTTCCGAATTTTACAGTCGCGCATTGGTTTCGGAGATAGTAACTAATAATATTAAGGACGTTGCTGTAGATATCGTTTCTCAATTAGGCGATTTCAATTGCTGAAAATGACAAAGATTCAGAAGCTTTGGATATATCTAGAAAGAGGATAATGTATTCATGACCTTTGGAGAAGGAGGAGTAACATTGATTAAGGACGCTAACCAAGTTGGTGGAAGAAGGGCAGCCATTCAAGAAGCCATGTTGATCATCGAGGAGATAGAAGTTTTCCTTAGAATTAATGAAGGGGTAGATTAGGTTGTATAAGACTCTGTCGAAGATTTTAGTGAAAGAAGGGACGATAGTAATGGGGCGGAGATCTTTGAATGAGGAGATCGACGAAGTGCCATTTTTTGGGATAGGAGAGATCATCGAATTAAGCCATTCCGGGGGAAGATATGTAGTTTCGAGGCATCGGTTGATAACCTCAGCAACCAGAAAGAAGAGATTCCAGCCAAGATGTGCAATCATGCTGACCGAGACACTGTATTGATCGAATTGGTGATTAGATGTGATGTCTTTAATTGCTTGAGCGAAGCAGGCCAGTGAGACGTTGAACCAGCATAGATTCTTTGTGTCTCCGTTGTCTATTATCTCAGCAGGCGGAGTGGGAGTCTGGAAAAGGAGTCTAGGAGATAAGTTAAATAGTCGTCGGCAAAGCAGGAGCTGTCCGACCGAGTGAAGTTAATATATGAGGTTTTGGGCTTTTTCAGAAATTGGTGTTTGATGACAACGAACTTTATCCGGGAGTTAGGTGCCGAACGGATGCGTCTTTCGATGTGGAGCGCTTGATTGTTAATAACCTGTTTAATGATCCCATCGATACGTCTCAGTGCGAGAGCGCAAGCAAGTGCCGATGTGCGTAGTCTAGTGTTGCGTGCGAGGTTGTCGCATGCCTTAAACTAGGTGCTCAACTTGTTCGTCGCGTGTATATGTTGAATACAGGTGGCAGAATTAAAGTGGGAGGATAAGATGTTATGGACTTTGGAAAAGCATAAAGAGAGGTTGTTTGGAAGAAAGAGGTCCATCCAGTTCACGGCGTCACAAAGTCAGCAAAACTCTTCCAAGTTGGTGAATCGCCTGAATGATTGAGTGTATTCTCTAGGGATAAAGGATAAAAGAGGAATGAGGAAGGATACCTGACAAAGATCTAGATTAGGGAAGATCTCCCGAGATTGGACATCGGTCACCTCTTTGTTGGAGAGGACACAGTAAAGTTGGTTGTTTTCTCGTGTAGGAAATTTATCCGCGAAGAGTCGAAGCAGTGGGTGAGTTTCAGAAGTTAGATTTTTCCAGTTTACCATGGGGAGGTTATAGTCACCCACAACGACGTATCGAGAGAAAAAAGGGGATAAAAGTTGACCCCCGAGAGTGTCGTCAATGATTGAGAGGTTGGGGGGTCTGTATACAATACAGATAGATATACTTTGGTTATGGATCAGTTGCTGAAACGAGAAAAATTCCAATTCTAGAAAGTTTGATGTCGACAAACCTTTGGGCATGAGAGTGGATGAGACATAGGCAGCCAGGTCGTCCCAACGACCGACAGTTCTGTCACTACGAACGAAAGTGTATCCATGGATGAAAAAAAGGTCATCGCAGTGGTTGGATGGGGACAGCGAAGTTTCAACAAGAAAGCACATGTCTAGCTCGTTAGATGATATAAATGATCGCAGTTGATTGATTTTGGGAGTAAGTGATCTGCAATTGATAAGAATTGCATAGAGTGTTCTAAGAGAAGGATGGTTAGACCGGGGAGGAGAAGCGTGCGGGGGCTTTCCTCTGGCAGATGATAGGGAACAATGGCTGATGAAGGTGACTGACCGCTCGTAGACGAGGATGGAGTGTTCAGCGTCGATCTTGATTTCCTTTGTCCAACATTTGACGAGTGGGTGGGGTAATTGGAGGATTTGAAAGCAAGAAGGAGGCGAGATATCTGGGCGCGAGGTGACGCTCATGAGCAGCGTTGGTGGGATGAGAGAGGATAGTATCTGACAGGGGTTGAAACGCAAATTTCCTGGGTGGATTCGACGAAGTTTTCGAAAGAGAGAGTTGAAGTTGATGGGGCTGAGTCGATATCCTGCTTGGCCATGGGCGTCTTCTTTTTTTCGGTTTCTGGACAACAATATCTATCGTAAAATTTACATGACGTGGGGATGTGGTTCTGGCAGCTGAAATAGGGAGAGAGGATGCGTTATTTGGGGTCTTTACGCAGCGTGGTCGGCCACGACGCCGTGGTAAAGCCTGAGACTGTGGGGGGAACGGTCGTGGAGTATGGGCTATAAGTAAAGGAAAGCTCTTTAAATCGTGAGGAGGTTAGCAGGAGGGGTCTAGAAGAATGGGCATTTCCGAGAAGGTCGCCGTAAAGTGGGCGTCTTTTCTTTGGATTGCTCCAGCCAGGAAAGGCGTAAATAGCTGCAAGAGAGGGGAGTGGTGTCCGGCTCAGGGGTCTGAGCTTTCTCTATAGTCCTTTTTAGTAGCATGCATTCACGCTTTAATTTGACTTTTGATTGCATTTTGAAATGACTGAGTACATCATCTGACAGTCTTTTTTGTGGGCAGATCACAAAGGCGCGACTTTTTCCCGAAGAGACATTTTAAAGGAGGGTGAAATTATCCCACAGTTGCCTGATTAAATCTAAGACCAGATCGTCCTTTGAGAGAAGGGTGCGTGGAGACCAGAGAAAGAGGTTTCGCTAAATGTGGTTTCGTAGGGCAACCTCCCTAGCTATATCGTTCAAAAACTTATCTGCCTGACGCAATAGATGGGGCTGTAGGTTGGAGACCAAAATGTTGCCGGTCAATTTTCAAAAAAGAGAATAATTTGCTCGCAACATTCCCAACCAAAGGAGGAGATATTGACAAATATCCAAAATGTACAATCTTTTTCTAAAGGGGCTTTGAGAAACGCCTCCATCTGAGATATCTTTTAAATATTTATGTACTGAAATATAATAAATATCCAACCCTATTGATCTTTATAATTTTGATTATGATAATATTTTCTCGTGGTTCAACCAAAGTCAAGGATAATTGTGATCCGCTACATACCTTCAGGAAATTTTCATGTCTACTATCTGCATTATTATATTGGTGATGTTATGCATTTTTACAACATATAAGTCAAAATTACAAATACACAATTGCCAGTCATGGTTCTCATTTATGCATAATATTACGCTCGAATTATACTTTGACCTTTTCAATTATCAGTTCTGAGAAATTCGATGATAAATATATTATTATTTATAACATCAATTATTTCATAAATGCGTTAAATTGAAGAAACTGATTTCACCTTATCATTTTTATATTAAAATTTATATAGCGTATGCAGTCATATTATTGATTGTTGTGCATTCTTTGATAAATCTTATATCAAAATTAATAATAATAATAATGATACATTTTTTGGCATCAAAGGCCAACTGGCCCGACCATTGAAATAACAAATCAAGGGTAGGATATGTGGAGGTGAATGGAATTGGGACGACAAAGTATTTAATAGCAGGGGAAGGAGTTGATGAAGAGAAAAGTTATCATTAACATCAAGATAGTTCAATCTGGTGAAGAAAAATTGTAGTTCCATTTGACTAGACAAGATCAATTGGAGATAGTCCATGAAGTGTCAGAGCATCCAAGCGGAGTAGGTTGGGTCAGGACAGATGAGTTCAATTGTGAGATAGAAAATGATGGCGGACCGGAGGCAGACGTCGACCGATTGAGTCCTTTGTCATGGAGATTGAATTGATGGAGCGTAGCATAGACATGGATGGAGTCTACTAGATTGAAGCGAGTGAATCTTGCAGGGGTCACTGGCGTCCGTAGAACGAGGTTGTGATTGAAGGAAGACGAGGGGAAGTCGATGTTTGAAGCAAACCGTTGGTGGATCGGTAGGGCTGTTGAGTTTCTGGTCTTCCGCTGAAACAAAAAAAGAATTAGATGAGCAAAACGTAGTAAAGTGTCCACTAAATGGATATGATGGGGAAAAGAATGGGCTGAAAAGTGGTATCATAGAGTCGAGGATGAAAGATTTAAACCAGAAGGGTAAAGTGGAAAGTTAGATGACTGCCTGAGGGATTTCGCTCTCCGAAGTCAGTAAAGAGAATTGCCTGGGGTGAAGGAAATGTTATGGATTGTGAATGAACCATTGTCGTTTCCAATCGGTCGTATCACAAAGACGTTTATTGAAGAAGTACTTATGGGCCGCCTTTTTAATTTCGCGCTGGGATAGGAGCTTTATGTCTGTGGGGAGAGCGTTAAAGACACAAGTGGCTTTGGAGAAGAGATAGATTTTTTAAATTTGGTGGAGTAATGCTTAGTTTGGATGGAAGAATTGCTAGAACGTGTGGCGTAGCGGTGACTTTGGGGAGCAAAGTTGGAGAGTGGTAAGCAAGTTGCGATCTTATGAACAAAATAAATGACTCGAAGGTGACGGGTAAACCAAAGCGGTAGAGGATTAGCCAGGAGTAGGCGTTCCCGATAATTTTAGCATTGGGGTAAGACTTACTTTAGAAATCTGGAGGATATCTTTTCGATGGTATTCGAGGAGGCGAGAGTAAGAGGACAGTAGAATTCGCTGGCGTATGAAATGAGGGGCAGAACGTAGACATTGAATAGCGTGAGTTGAAGAATGGGGTTGTTAGTCTTAAAACAGATCAGACGGGCCCATTTGAAGAGTTTGGAATTAGTGTGTGTAAGGTGTGGGGAGAAGTCTAGGGATTTTGAAAAATGAATACCAAAATGTTTGGCCGAATCTATTATTTCGATGTCGAGGGGATAATTTGCAACCGGGATAGAGCAGAATGAGTCAGAGGAGAGTTTCATTAAACGAGTCATGGTGGGATTTAGTTTGAGACCGATTCTGCTGAGCTGCGAGTGGAGCGAGGATAGGAGCTCCGATATAGGTGGTAATGTGGAGTTGGATGCTGTTGGGTTACTGAATACGATAACCATGTCATACGCATATTTGAACAGTTTGAAAAGGTTGTTTTCAATCTGTATTTGCGCGAGCGTAAGGTTGAAGAGAATAGGACCAAGTACGGAGCCCTTAGGAACACCGGATCGGATAAGGGCTGGCCTCGAGTGACTATTGCCGACTTTCACAGTCGCACATCGGTTTCGGATGTAGTAACTGATAGGATTGAGCACGTTTCCGCAAATACCGCTTCTCAGTATGGCGGATTCGATTGCTGAAAATGACAGCGAGTGAAAAGCCTTGGATATATCCAGGAAGAGAAGAGTACACTCAAGTTGGTGGAAGTGGAGCGGCCATAAAAAAACCATGTTGATCATCTAGGAGATAGAAGTTTTCCTTAGACTTAATGAAGGGGTAGATTAGGTTGTATAAGACCCTGTCGAATATTTTGGTGAAAGAAGGGACGATAGTTATGGGGCGGAGATCTTTAAATGAGGAGATCGACGAAGTGCCTTTTCTAGGGATAGGAGAGATCGTCGAGTTAAGTCAGTTCGGGTGAAGATAGGTGGTTTCGAGACAATGGTTAATAACATCGGCAATCAGAGAGAAGACATTCCAGCCAAGAAGTGCAATCATGCTGACCAAGACACCATATTGATTAAATTGGTGTTTAGATTTAATGTCTTTAATTGCGTGGGCGACGGAGGCCGGTGAGACATGGAACCAGGTAGGTTCTCGGTGTTTCCGTTGTCTAACATCTCAGCAGGCGGAGTGGGAGTGGAAAAGGAGTCGAGGAGGTAAGTCAAATAATCGTTGGCGAAACAGGAGTCGTCTGTCTGAGAGAAGTTAATATAGGAGGTTTTAAGCTTTTGCATCAATTGGTGTTTGATGATAGCAAACTTTGCCCGGGTTTACGAGCTGAGCGGATGCGTCTTTCGATGTGGAGCGCTTGTTTATTGATAACCTGTTTAATGTGCCCATCGATAGGTCGAAGTGCGAGGGCGCGAGCAAGTGACGATGTGCGTAGTCGAGAGTTGCTTGCGAGGTTGTCGCGTGCCTTAAACAGAGTGTTCAACTTATTCGTCACGTGTATGTGTTGAATAGAAATGGCGCAGTTAAAGTGGGAGGATAGGATATTATGGACTTTGGAAAAGCACGAGGAGAGATTGTTTGGGAGAAAGAGGTCCCTCCAGTTAACAGGGTCACAGTGTCGGCGGAGCTTTTTCCAATTGGTGAATCGCCTGAATGATTGGGTGTCTTCTCTAGGGGTAAAGGATAAGAGAGGAATGAGGAAGGATAACTGACAGTGATGAAGATAAGGGAAGATCTCCCGAGAATGAACATCAGTCACCTCTTTGTTGGAGAGGACACAGTCCAGTTGGTTGTTCCCTCGGGTAGGAAAGTGCATGAATTGGTTTAACAGGTTGTCCGCGAAAAGTCGAAGCTGCGGGTGACTTTCGGAAGTTAGATTTTGCCAGTTAACCATGGGGAGGTTGAGGTCACCCACAACGACGTACCGATCGGAGTGTAAAGAGAAAAAAGTAGATAGAAGTTGGGCCCCGCGAGTCTCGTCGATGATTGAGAGTTTAGGGGGTCTGTAGGCAACACAGGTAGTAAGCTTTGGTTATGGATTTGTAGCTGAAACGAGAAAAATTACAATCATTGAGAGTTCATTGTCAACAAAAGTTTAGGCATGAGAAGGGATCGAACTTAGGCAGCTAGCTCGCCCCCACGACCGACAGTTCTGTCGCTACAAAGGGTCGTGTATCCATGAATGAGGAAAAGGTCATCGCAGTGGATGGATGAGGACAGCCAAGTTTCAAAAAGAAAGCATATGTCTAGCTCGTTAGAAGATAGAAAAGCTCTTAGTTGATTTATTTTTGGCGTAAGTGACCTGCAATTGATGAGAATTGCTGAGTGTGCTCTGTGAGAGGGATCGTTAGATCGCGGAGGAGAATCGTGCGGGGGCTTTCCGCTGGCGGGCGGGGCGAGATCGAGGGCTGATGAGGGTGACTGACCGCTCGTTGACGAGGATGGAGTGGTCAGCGTCGATCTGGATTTCTTTTGTCCCGCGTTTGTCGGGTGGGTGAGGTAATTGGAGGGTTTGAAAGCAGGAGGGAGGCGAGATATCTGGGCTCGAGGGGGCGCTCTGATGCTGAGTTGATGGGGTGAGCAGGGACAGAGACTGATCAGGGGCTGAGACGCAACAGTCCTGGGTGGGGTCGATGATGGTTTCGGTAGAGAGAGTTGAAGTTGATGGGGCTGGGTCGAAGTCCCGTTTGGTCTTATGCACATTACGTTTATTCGGTCCCTGAGTCATAGCATCCGTCACAAAAGTAACTTGTCGTGTGGATGTGGACCTGGCGGACGAACTTGGCGGAGAAGTTGCGTTATTTGGAGGCTTTGCGCGGCGTGGTCGGATGCGACGACATGGTAAAGCTTGAGACTGTGTGGGGGGACTGGTTGCGGAGTATGGGCTAAAGGTGAAGGGAAGCCCTTCAAATCGGGAAGATATCAGCAGAGGTGGACTGGAGGAAGGGGCGTCGCCAAGGATTCCGCCGTGAACTGAGCGGCTTTCCTTTGGATTGCTCAAGCCCGGAAAGACGTGATTAGCTGGAGAATGGAGGGTGGTGTCCGGTTGAGGGGTTTGGGCTTTCTCTAAAGTCCTCTGAAGTAGCGTGCAGTCTCGCTTTAAATTGACTTTCCCGTATGATAAATTGGGGGAGTGAAGTTTGAGGTGACGAAGCTCACCGTCAGACAGTCTTTTTTGCGGGGAGAGAATAAAGGCATGACCCTTTCCCGAAGAGATCTCTTTAAGGGGGCTAAAGTTATCCCCTATTTGACTGATGAGATCTGAGGCCAGATCGTCCTTTGAGAGGGGGGAGCGCCGAGATCATAAAAAGAGGTTTATCTTGTTGTGATTTTGTAGGGCAACCTCCCTAGCTACACCATTCAAAAACGCATCAGCTTGACGTAATAAATGGGGCTGAACGGTGGAGATTAAAAGGTTGCCAGTCAGTTTTCCAAGTAGTCCTGTGACATCCGCCATTTGCTGCTGGAGGTCAGTAAGATTGGAGATAAATTTTTGAGTGAGGAACGGGGAGATGGAGGCTGGCGATGAAATCTGGTTCATGATGGAGTGAAATAAAAGAGCAAATATAGCGTAGATTACGATAAAAGAGAGGAAAAGAATGGGTATTAAAGAGAGAAAAAGAATGGGTATTAAAATGTCAATAATAAACGGGAAAATCGGGTGAGCTAGGAATAAATCCTTGATAACTGAAGGGAAATTCAAAAAAATGTGTAAGTAAAATCCAGATGGATCCTAGAGATGAAATTGAACAAAAGACGGGAAAATCGGGTGAGCTAGGAATAGATCCTTGATAACGGAAGGCGAATTCCAAAAAAATATGTAAGTAAGCTCCTGTTGGATCCTAGAGATGAAATCAGACAAGAAATCTCGAGAATCTTAAAATTAAAACAAAATGAAACCCGATATTCTTTAAAATTAGAGAATTGTTGGAAACCACAAGCACGTTCTCTCCGGTCGTTGCGTTCCACCCGACAAAGATGTATAATAACAATAATAAACCAGTTTCGATTTAATAAATGAATCTCATGTCCAAATGACAAAAATTACTAATAATATAAAGGATTGTATGAGGGCATGAAGATGATTCATAAAACTAAATCGAATATTTTTATATAGAAAATGTTCTCTGTCTTTATCGGTTTTCTTGGTCTATAGGAATGATCTTGAAGGCACATCAATGAAGCGCTTCTTAAATGTGGCCAAAATTAGAGTAAAATTCTTTCAGGTTATTGTGTTCTAGTCATAAAAGTAATAGAAAAAAAGAAATTCCAAGGATGAAAACTACTTGGTCGATATTACACGGCAGAACACGGTTGTATAAACTCGATTGAATAGAAGTGTCAATTTCATATGTGACTGATATTGAATGCGTTGTTAATTTTGAAATTTGAAGAATTATGCATCAAGTTAAAGCTTATTCTACCTGTGGATAAAACTGAGTATGGATTTCTCTGTGAATTGGAGGAAGTATTTGGCAATTTGATATGCAATCCACAGAATGGGAGAGATTTTATAGAACCATCTGATTCTTTGGGAGACCAGGAACCAGGACTTGTTATTGACAGTGATGAATTGATAAAATTGATGTTAAAAATCAAATCAAAAAAACAAAAAGATCACCTTGGTATTTCGATTGATAATTTGCTTCAATTACCTTTAAAATTTATGAATGTACTCTGCAACTTTATAAATATAATTTTAAAGAATGGGAAATTACCAATCGATATACTAACGATAGTAGCTAAGCCGTTACCAAAAGTAAGTAAGCCAACGTGCGCTAGTGATTATAGATTAATCTCTATTATCCCTTCGTTTTTGAAGATAATAGAACGATTGATACTAGATCATTTAGAACGTATGTTACCGGCTGATTTTGACCTATGTCAACATGGCTTTACGAAAGGTAGATCGACAACTACTAATATGCTTTCCATGTGGAAACATGTAATCACATTAGACGAGAATAAGTTAGATGCATTAATTGTATTTATAGATATCTCAAAAGCTTTTGACTCTATATCTTTTGATGCTATTTTGAATGCGATTAGTTTGTTGAATATTGATCCGAATATTTCTAGATTACTTAAATACTATCTATATAATCGACGAATGAGTATTCAAGTAAACGATTTGATATCAAAATCGAAACGAGTAACGAGTGGAGTTCCACAGGGATCAAGCTTGGGGCCAATTTTATTTAAAATTGTATTTGCAAATTTGGAAACTAAGATCCTTAACGGTCGAGTTTGCAAATTCGCTGATGATTTAAAAATAATCTTCCCAATTGATCCGAAGAATGTCGAATTCTCCAAAAACAATGTGACATTAGATTTGTATGATTTGAGTAAATATTTTATCACACTAGGGCTGAGAATAAACAATAAAAAGACGAAAGCTTTAAAAATAGGGAACAGAACAAACTTTAATTATGATTATTTTCATGATGCTGTTATTAATGATGTGCTTGAGATTAAACTTATGAAAGAAATTAAGGATTTAGGCATAACTATTCAATGTACAGCTTCTGCTGAGAGACATATTGAAAGTATAGTAGGCAGTGCCAAGAAAAGATGGGCACTAATAAATCGAAATATCTTATCAAATGATATAAAACTTCAAATGTATATAATATGGATTAGACCGGTACTAGAATATGCTGTCGCTACTTGGAATCCATTAAAAAAGGGTTTGTCTAATAATATAGAAGCTGTACAAAGAAAGGTTGTGAAACATATTAGTCCTATTTCTTGCACTATATACGCCTCTAGATTACAGTTTGTGTCATTGCAATCACTGTGGTTTCGGAGGATGTGTTATTGTATAAAAGTTTTCCATTTGAACCAGTGGACTGGTGCCTATATGACTCCGATAAGAAAGAGTCATGAAGTTGGAACTAGATCTGGACATTTGGCAATATCTCCTCCTTTGGTGGGGAATGTAGCGAGCAAGTTATTCTCTTTCTCGAAAATCTACAAAATTTATAACCAATTGCTGAAGGGGCTTAGAGAAATGCCTCCATCTAAGATGTCTTTTAAAACTTTATCTACTGAACTTGAAAAAGTCTGCAATCCTGCTGATATTTGTTATTCTTTTGATTATGATAATACTTTCTCATGGTTGAATAAAAGACAATGATAATTGTTATCGAAAACAGATTTTCTAGAGATTTTTATTTCCAAGTTTTGTATTGTTATAATTGAAATGTTATGCACTATTTCTTCTAATTAGTTAACATTACATACAATCAATTGCTAGTCATGGTTCTCAATTTTTGCATAATGTTACACTCGAATTATACATTAATTGTTCCTAATTTGATAATGTATATATTATTCTTTTCAGTCGAACTTTCTGATATTGATATATTGTATTGTACAACTAGTGAGATATACCTATCTACATGATATTAATTGCACATTTATTGTGATGTGATAATTTTTTTTTATATATTGTACAATTTCCAATTTTATTATTTGATGGAATATGTGTGGTTTGAATCCAAATAAAGATATTCTATTCTACTCAATAGAGTAGTACAAAGACATTTTTTTAATTTTGAGTTTGTAAAATATTAAAATTAAAATAGTCATTAAATTTTTCAAAAGGAATGTAAAAAGTGTAAAGTCAATTAATTTTGTTCCAAGAATTTGTTTAATTTTCCAAAAGAAATGTTAAATACATTTAAGTCAATGTTTAGTAAATTAGAGTGAACAGAATTGGTTTCTATTGTTAGATTTAAACAAAGGAAACGCAACAATAATTTGAAAAAAAATTAAAACGAGCAGTTATTACCAAACGAAAGTATGGAATAAACAAGGATGAGGACAAAAAAATTAAAGGTGAGCTCATTGTGTGAAAAAATTACGATATGGACATAGATTAGATACAAATCAATTTGTTTTTTAAGTGAAACATTTTAGTAATTCGGTATTTTATATATGTTTTCATACTAACAGAGCTCCGAAGAGACTAATATTTGAACCTTTTTAACTAAATCAAGGTTGTGATCTCTAAATAAACACTTGTTCTATTATGTACATACATGTATCAGTATAAACGTTATATTTTATAATATAGAAAAGGCAATTCATTCAGTAGACTTGCTTCGTCCTTAATGGGAACTCAACACGTAATGTTGCTGTAACCACTGAGCTACCTTGCCATACACTACATGCAATTTTCAGTTAAATATTAATTAATGTTTACTGGTAAGATTTTTTATGTAGAACATATATCACATTCATTTAGAGATAAGGTTATAAATAATAATTATAGAACAGATATCAAGTTACCTGGGGACGTGATATTGATACGAAAATTTATACAATTAAATGAACATTGGCAGCGATAAAAATTATTTCATTAAAGATTGCAATAAAATAAGCATTTTATAATTTAGAAAATGCAATTCATTCAATAGACCCGTTTCGTCCTTATTGGGAACTCATCACGTACTTCCAGAATTTTCTGCGCACGGGGCTCGAACCTGAGCATGTTTGCTTTGGAATCTCTTGCTCTAACCACTGTGCTACCTAATCGCACACTAAACACAATGTTTAGTTATATACTAAGGAATATTCCTTTGTTAGGCTTCACATTATGTGGAGTTTAATATGGCATACTTTCAGCTCTGTCTGCGGCAAATTCTGGATTGTACACGGTGAGTTCCCAATAAGGACAAAAACGGTCTACTGGATAAAATGCCTCTTCTACACTATACGAAGCATAGTTTATTCTGACGAATATATGCATATAATAGGATAGGTGTTTATATCAATATCAAAACCTCGATTTATATAATGAAGTTGGAAGTCAATTTTGATTTAGATTTAACCATGACTATAGAATTACTGTCGACCTATATCAATTATGTTTTCTTATATAGAAAGTTAATAATATCCAGATGTTGATTGCGTATGTCGCCAGACAATTAGTTGAACAATGCAATTAGTTTTGAGAATTGAAACATGTTTTGAAATAAGTTATCAAATTGAGGGAGGCAAATTGTTAGATTGCTCGTTTTGGTTTCTCAGGAGATGCTACTTGGGCAAAATACAAATTTATGTAGATCTATGTTTTAATATAATAAAAGGTATTATTGTTCTTATAAGTCACATTTCGTCACGATTCGCCTGAGCGAGAATTGATACATAATATAAATTGAAAAGTGTACGCCTTATGAAGCATGCTTGGATTCCTTTTAGTTTGTGAGACATTACATTGCTTTTGAGCTTTCATATAATGCCCGTGTATTCAAAATTATTCATTATGCATGCTCCGAAAAGAATAACCGTAAACTCGGTGTCTTTTGTTTGCCACAGTTTAAATTGATTAAAATCTTGGCTTTGATTTTATTGTTAATAATATGCTGTTTGTGGCAAAGTAGAGGTTAATTAGCTTGTTTGAAATTAATTAACATCTCATATAAAAATAAATCAATTTTATTTTTGGGCAATCAATGTTAGTGCTGGTTTCATACAACAGCTTTGTTTAAAATTAATGTAATTGTTTTGATTGTCATTGTGCGTATTTTTAAAGATTCTGACTTTTCTTTGGTGACTTTATTATTCAGTCTTCTTGAGATTTTGAGTTGCGTGTTACTTATGCTGAATGTACCTGTATTGACATTATTAGTTTATTTAAAGGCAATTAGCAAAGCGATATTTTGATAATAAATAATTGAATTTTACTTCAAATTATTATTCTTATTGACATTACGAGAAGGGTCTCAGTTAATCGTAGATATTCTGATTTTGAGGTTTATACTTCTGAAAATTACGAACTGGTAATCAGTGAGACAGAGAGCACACATACATTGTTATCACAATTTTTATTTTAACATAATGAATAACAGCAATACGTGCAAGGATACAGAGCGATTAATCGAAGGACTAAAGAAATTTATATTAAGTGAAAGAGCTGAGGATTTATGTTGTTATAACTTAGATGATCAATTGTATATATTGGTTATCCAATCTTGACCTCTCAGAGACTCTGCTGTGGAGGTTTATTAATTTATTAGGCATCAATTAACTGCTCATATAAAAATAAATCAAATTTTTTTGGCATTTGATGTTATCGCTAGTTTCCTAAATAAGATTTTTTTAAATTGTATATTTTGAAAGTTTCTTTTGTTCATATTGTGGAATTATTCGACTTATCTTGGTGCATTGATATAGGAGAGTTTTTCTGAGTTATTGAGTTGCATGCAGGCTTTGCTGCATGGTTCTATCTGAATGCTTTTTTAATAAAGTAATGAAATTTGCATCCATCTATCGTTCTTAATACACATTATTGGAAAGGATCTATAAATTGCATCAGGTAATTGACGCGGATATTTGTTTTCAAGGTCACCGCCGTGCTGTTCTGTCATCTGTGGATATCAGCGTATTTGGGTGAGGACACTTATTTTTATAATATATATTGCAAGAAATCTTATTCTAATAATATGGCTGGTTAATTAAATATTGAGGATACAGAGCAATTAGCAGGTGGACGTAAGAAATGCAGTTTAAAAGATAGTTCAGAGGAACTTAAGTGTTCCAAATTAGAATATCATACCGCATATATGGATTATCCGAGCCTGACATCTCATAGGCTCTCTTATGGTAGTGACCAAAGGGCATATACACTGCTATGTTAGTGACCAGAGGGCCTCGGAATCATTTATTTGTATAAGTTGCTCCTAGATATTTTATTGTCTCTAAAGTATGATTTATCAAATGTATAGAATTTCGTGTATGAGTATTTATATACTTAACGAATTTTAAGCTGATGTAGAGGAAGATATTTCCTCAGACAAAATTAAAGTGACATTAATAGGCATGGAGCCTCTACACTGACGCACTACAAAGGTATACATAGTCGCTGTTTACAGATTAAAGGAAGATATCTTCCTCTACAGCGTGCAAACCACTATTCTTATAGTTCAGACTGTCAAAACGAAATATACACTAGAGAACCATACGTTCAGACATGAGCAAACACATTAACAACTTCTATCTTAATGTTGAGCAGAAGAAAGTGTATCAGTATAACACTAAATTTTACATCATCCTGGATTTATTTATACATTGGTTATTACAATTGATAGGCCAGATGGCCTTTGCTGATAAATAAACATTGTATTATTAGTATTAGTTCTATTGTTTATATTATCATTAAGATTATATATAATGAAAAAATTTCATCTTGGCTTCGAATTCAATTTAATTCTATGTTTTCTTATTCTCAATTTTATTCTTATCTGAGAAATAGTACTATATAGAAAACATGTCAAAAACAAATGTAGTGAATGAGCAACATTCTCGCTCCCTCAGCAGGCATCAATAGAAATTAGACTAAATATTAATTAAAGCATTTTCTAAAAATTAATATCAAAAACATTATATTTTAAAATAATTTACTTATCATAAAAATGTTTCAAATACTATGTTTTCAGAGAAATTTTTACTACTAAATAAATACTAAATAATGTTTTTTTCAAATTTAGATATTTATTATTAAATAATAGTTGCCATGTACCTTATTAATTTATTTTTGGTAACGTTTCTCGCTATTGTAAATGAAAAATTAAAACAAAAATATTACAGTGTGTAAACACTTTGGCTAGAAATTAGTGCAGTGAGACGTTGCTGAGAAGAAAATTAAGTAATCCAAATAAGTACCGTGGGTCGTCTTTGACAGGGAAAATACCGTCACAGTTTATGAACTTTTCCTGTTCTGTTACGTCCTTCAAGGTACTTGCTCTGTTCTCTTGTTTGTTGACTGATAATCCTTTGAGTAGACGCAGAAAAATAAATAGAGTTGTCGAAAAAGGATGTGTTAGTTGCTGTTTGACGGCCTAGACTTGCATTGTGTAAGATTTGCGGCTGGCACACTTAGAAATCCGAATAATAGATGATTGATTACGTATGACTGGGAGTTGACTAGACAGACATAGGTCCATGTTATACAACAGTTGTAACTCAGGCGTTTTAATAAATTTTCTTATACTGGAAAGCATGGCAAGTAGTTCTAAATTTAGCGCATCGACTCAGTTGCCGATAATGGGCGAAGATGCTAGAGCAGCTTTGAGTTGCCTATGAATAATTTCTACTATACCGTTAGATTGTGGGTGGTAGACAGCCATCTCATATAAAGTGCATCTCATGATCCACTAGGTAGTTTTAATTCGATCAGATGAGAAGCAAGTATATCCATCAGTAAGGAACCCTTTGGCAATACTAAAGTGGGATATTCAAGCAGAGATATAACCATTAGTGATTTCGTCTGCAAAAATGGTGCCAAAAGGTAAAGATGCATGTTATTGGGTAAATTTACCAATCATAGTTAGGAGATGTCTAAAACATTGAACCTAAGTCAGACAAACATTGTCGATGTGAAAGATGGATAGTCGTTAAGTAGTTGGGAAATTTTCAAATTTAGGATGTGTGTGCAGGATGGTCCTCTGTTTCTGGCATATGGCACAGTCGGAAACCCATCGCTTTGCGTTCTGCATGAGTCTATGACTCCAGAAAAGAGTTGGTGCTAGTGCAGGTTCACTGTGAGTCATGAGTTAACTTCGAATGTCAAGGGAGAATTTGATTGTAGCAAGACGTCGGGCCTGGAATGTGCTTCTGCAATAATGTTTTATTCGTCCTTACCAAGAAAGATGTCTAATTGCCATTCACTCAGATGTTACGGCAGTCTTCTTACTCTGGTTGGGTTCTCTGCGACAGTTGAAGTTATACAATAAATAATGGTGCATGATATGTAAATACAACAAATTGGTTGCTGCCAATGATACTGATATAATGACACACTGTGTTCCAGATGGCGAGAAGTTCTCGACCAAATGTCTCGTATCTGGTTTCTACTAGTTGCAGAGTACGCGTGTAAAAACTGATAAGCTTCCGAAATCCGTCGACCTTTTTTTCGAATGTGGCCCCATAAGCAAAATCAGAAGAATCTGTTGTGAGTAAAAATGGTCGATGGAAATCTGAATCGGTTAGTGTTGTCGTATTTTCTAACAAGTTGATGGTAAGACGGACTAATTCCTCATTTTCAAACGACAAAAAATGTTGGAGTTTCTGCTATGTCCTTTTCGATTTCAAAGGTGCCTACATAACGGTGTTTTGATAAGCCGGGAAGTAACTTGTGATAGCAGTTATGTCCTCCCAAATATTTCTGTTAATAATTTTAAAATTTAGGTGACTTAATATTCTTGATGGAATTTGCCTTTTACGGCAAAGTTTGTATACATTGATAGGAAATACGATACCCTATAAAATTTACGTTTGTAGTTGCAATCTGTGCCTTGTCACAAATGAATTAGGGTCCGTGATTTAATAAGTATGATAGAAAATATTGTATATACTTGGCATGAAAATCTTGCTCTGGACTAAAGTCATTTTTTCATCAAACTAAGATCTAAATTAAGCGGCTTCATCGCGGATTATATCGCCCATGAAACTTGGAAATTTCTCGGTGGCACATTTGAGAACAAAAAGGCAAGAATAAGTATTCAAGAAGATCAAAGAGAGTGACGACTACTGTTTGTTCAATATCTTCTGGATGAAAAGCAATTGCTACCGCTGGGCTTTTCAAGCAAGGTATTTATATTCAAAATGAAGTATGTGTCGAATTTTGTCACAGAATTTAGCTTCCGATAATCTCCACAGGCTCTGTATAATCCGTTTAATTTGGAGAAAAAGTGCAGTGGTGACACCCATAAACTTTTTGATAGTCTGATGATTCCCTCTTCCAATAGTCTTGAAAATTCCTCTTGGGCAGCTTTCAGTTTAGCAGGGGTGGCAGTTCCTTTTTGAGTGCGATAGGTTACCCTGTTGTGACGATATAGTGCATCGTGTTGGGGAATCTTAGTTCTGACTTGCTGTGATTGAACAACTACTTGTGTTCTCGAAGACTTGTTGATTTCTCGATCATGGAATCACCTTTAAGCACTGAAATTGCTGCACATGTGCCTACGTTTAATTCTTCTCACGTGTTGAAATCTAGAAGAGGCAGTGTTTCATTGGGCACCGTGGCCGGGTCATATAGGCAAATTTGCTGGTCAATGCAAATGACATGATCGGTTTGGATGTTTATGTTGCATATACTGAGTGGACAAAAAGAGTCAACATAAACTGAAGCAATGGACGTTTGAAAGTTGATCTCTTTTTTGCATGAAGAATAGAGACTGCTGCCTAAACTGTAGTCAAATAAGGAATGCAACTGGGATCCGTTCGATAAATTCTCCAAACGATGCAGGCAATTTCGACAATTATAGAAACAATTTTGTTATTATACCACCAGTTTTTGGAAAATATCGACTGAATAATGGAGGGGGTCTCGATTGTATTTTACATTGGTTTAGAAGGTGTTGATCAGTGGTTTTCTTAGCATTTGTCTAGGAAGAATCTTTCACGGATTGTACTCAAATCTAAAATGGATCTCTCCAAAGTGGATAGCCTAATGTCATCAGATGTGAAATCGGCAGATTGACACTGAGCTAAAATAGATTTCAGGATATTCATATTTGAATGTGACTTACAGGACATTAAAATGCATAAAGAGACATAAATATATAGTAAAAAATTTAGAACATACGTGCTCGGTAAACTTTAAATACTAATTACTAAGTGGATACCAAAATCTGCTTCTATTGTTTGAACAAAAATTGAACGTATAATATTGTGCAAAAGCAGGCAGGCGAGAAAATTCTTTAACTGATTTAACCATAGAAGACTTTGACTCAGGATTTCACAAACAGGATTGAAAAAAACATGATGATCCGCCAGTTTTTACTATGCACTCAAGGTTCCCGTCCTAAAACAAATTTATTTATTTAATTTTTTGCTTAAAAATGTGCACAAAACAGGTTTAACAGAGCTGTTGCCAATTTGTATACGCCGCGGCTGCAAAAAAGTGCAGTGCAACGTTACTAAGACAAATAAATAATCTGAAAGCAGTAATGCGGGTGGTTATTTAAAGGGCCAGAAAAGCGTTCACCAGAAAATGCCGCGATGGTTTATGAATGTTTGCAGTGTGAGGGCGTCTAGAAGTTCTTCTAGACCATTACTCTGTTCTCCTGTTCGTTAGCTGACGATCCTATGAGTAGATAAACCGGAATAAGTAGAATTGTCAAAGCAGGATTTGTTAGTTTCTGTTCGAAGGGCTATTCTGGTCTTGATTAAGATTTGCGGCAACACCAATGTGTATGGCACAAGCATAAATTCTATTGCTTGTAGATCTATTACGTATGACTGAATGCGTTGCAACAAGAAAATTGGCGTGACTGAATACTATGCAACTAAATGACACAGATTGATTAATGAAAGTCCAGTAGTCGACCAAGATAGACAGTCAAAAAGAGAAGACGACAACAATCACACGTATCGAGAAGAGCAGAAAGTGTGTTGCGTGGTGCATTGTGCTTATATAGATGCGAAGTCGAACGCAATTGGTCGACTGAAATTTTGTGTGTTTTAATTGGTCCAGTGTATTAAAATTTGAATTTAATTTTGATAATGGTTTAGCGAATTAATCTGAGTCGTTATAAATATGATGTTCATCGAACGATATTGCGTATGTCCAATTTAAATAATTACGTGGGACATCAAATTTATTTAAGCGTGATGCAATTACCACGCAACACATTATGCTCTTCTCGCTTCCTGTGTCTGCTGACGCGAGTTCTGATGCACTGACTTATATGTACTTTTCACGCTGTGGCAATACCTGGACTAGTCATCACTCATGCTCATCTTATTTTTGCTGCACAACTAGTCATACGTAATCGATCATCTATTAATCGGATTTGCCGATGACCTTTAGCAAGATTAGTCAACGCAATCGAATAGCTATCACCAAGTCCTGCTTCCTCAATTCTACTTGTACGGGAGCATCTGCTCAAAGGAACACTAGCTCACAAATAGGACACAAATAATCAGCTTTCTATATGGATTTGTAAACGTCCACGCTCTGCAATTCTCACAAACACTCACGGCATTCGTAAGTGGTTTTCCCATTCAGATCCTTCATCATTAAATGCCCCATTCCAAATATTCTCTTGTCTTATTAATAAAGCTGTATGGCATTCTATTTGAAGCGTTACAATTTCACGCCTCATTCTAATGATTTTAATATTTTAGTCAATTACGACTGGCGGATAGGTCTTGACAATTATGCGTTTCCTATCACCTAGTTTTTAGTGTTTTTAGGCTTTAACTATATCAACCAACGAATGTTTGATCAGAAACAAGATTGACAGAATTATTAAATTCCCTGTTCCTGGACAATCTTGATATACAAAAAAAGAAAACTGATACATGTGGTGCAAGGAGTTTATTGTAATGATCAAATTTGTAACACTGTTAATAGAAGTAAGATGAATTCTGCACTTCAACAAATAATCTCAACGCACAAAATACAGAAATATTAAATCACACAATTCAGTGATATAAATACTCGAAAGGATTTAAACAATGTCCGTTCTTTTATTTAACAGACTCTTTTCTTTTTAATAATATTCGTTCCAATCAGCCACTGTTGATTAATTTAATCACGAAATTGTTATTTTTATCGAAGCAAATAAATTTATCTACATATATAGCCGTCTCAAACAGAAGATGTATTGTAAATGCTGCAATACTTGAAACGTTCAAGAACGAAGTGTGCATATAAGTGCTCCTAACATCGAATATGCACATTGTTCATTTTCCTCTTGTACTGCTGGTTTTAAGATATTGATAGAGCGCGATTGAGTATGGTGTCGATAAAGTGGAAAACGCGTCGCATATTTTGTTGAGCTGAAAATATAAACCTATTATCACACTCTTGTATATCACCGCTGTGTTACTATCTCAGCAAGCTGTTAGTCATGCCATGCTTCTTGCTTCTGTGCATCCATTCATACTTAATAAATCATTTATTAATGGAATTTCTAAATGCGCAAACCACATAGGTGTTTCTCCAGACAATCAGCACGACTTCTTAATGCCTTCGAACTACAATTAACACAGCCTGCATCGTCAAATCTATGAATTCATGTACATCTTCCCAGATAATTAGTAGCCCACAAACATTATATAAAGAGCAAATATGCATTAAGTGTTGCAAACATAGTAACAATTTAGTTCAGTTGTGACCAGAAGGATAAGCCAAAGACAGCATGAACGGAAACTATAATCTCATGCACATACGTTTCGTGCTTAGTGGCGTCTCATCAGTATGAATCGCTATTACGCCCTTTAACCACTATAATTATGGGTGAGGAATATATATATATATATAGTGGTTAAATGGCGTAATACCGGCTGCTACTGATTAGTCGCCAGTAAGCACGAAACGAATGTGTTGTCCACCTATGTTGGATGGTCCACGTACTTGTATGTCTTCCGTATTTATTATTAGCGTATCGTCTAGACGAGCCTTAATTATGCCTAATTCTGCAGTTAAATTATTCATTTGAGAAGTCAATGCCTGAATCAACGTTTCCAACCCATCAGAAGCCATTTTAAATGTACCACAAATGCTTTATTTTTACTCAATTATATATAGAATTTTGCTCGCACAACGAGCATCGATTTAATAAAACAAATTTACACATTAATTAATTTATGTTCACTTCAGCTCGAAGTCTGCTTTTCTCATTGGGCTGACTGCTTCATTCTTATACGGAGCGCTTCTGCGAGGAATTTCTGTTGAAATACTGTCTGCCCTAGATAAGACCCTTTGCTCATTATTTGTCTTAAAGGTGGCCATTGCCACATCTCCCCCCCCTCTCAGGAATCGGCTTTCGCACTCTGCTTAAACGATCCAGTGCCACAGCTCGTGGTCCATCGGGCAGGCTAACAAAAACAGTATTGTGCTCTGCGTCCACCCTCTCCACGCGATACGGCTCATCATTAACAGCCTGCAGTGCCATGGGCTCGACCTTCGCTACCATTACATAGTCGCCGACCTTTAGGCGAGTGCGTGTCGGTTGCCTTGCATAGCCTTTGTCGCTGTGTGGCGCCTACATATTCAGTTAACTGTTTTAGTCGTTCCTGAATATCCGCTATGGTGCAGCGCTCATGGGACCCTTGGATTACAGGTTCACCTGGCAGTCTTATGTGTCCTCCATAGACCATGGTCGTTGGAGCGAATCCTGTCGCTGTTGAGACTGTAAAG
Source organism: Eudiplozoon nipponicum (assembly GCA_029291075.1). Classification (NCBI taxonomy): domain Eukaryota; kingdom Metazoa; phylum Platyhelminthes; class Monogenea; order Mazocraeidea; family Diplozoidae; genus Eudiplozoon; species Eudiplozoon nipponicum. The sequence continues at coordinate 86,832 of JAQBSW010003222.1, forward strand.
CGCATGGCCCGCTCAACCAAATGTAATTTGTCTCTCCACGTTCCCGGGCTCTCGTGGCACCAACATCGCAGTACCTCTTTCATCGTCCTATGTGCGCGCTCAGCTGTCGCATTGGTTTGCGGGTGATAAGGGGCTGTGCGGGAATGCTTCATGTCAAGGTCTTTGCACCACTGATTAA